>CAMZMU010000044.1:45115846-45331850 GCA_947311845.1 Poa pratensis | reverse complement strand
TTCTGGCCCATAAGGCCCAAGTCCATGTTACTGATGTGCGACCTAGAAGTGAAGGTGTGGGGGGAGAACGGTGATGACCAGCTAGTACTAGCACGCCATTGCTGCCTGGAGGTGAGCTAGTGTACATGGTAATCAGAGTTGGTTGGGCACTGGGGACGCAGCGACGGTGCGTGTAGTTGCCGGCCAACGGCGGGCGGGTCCGGCGCGGAAGGCGGCGAATCCAGGCGTGGGCTGTGCGCGCAGGTGTGCGCGTGAGTGCAGCCACAGCGGGGCTGCACGAGGAGAGAGAGAGAAGAAGAGAGAGGAGAGAGAGGAGGGGCAGCAGCAGAGGCATATGGGCTGCGAGAGAGAGGGGGGTGCAGGGGCAGTAGCTGCTCGCGTTGGAGAGCAGTCGACGGCGCGGCCGGCGTGAGCGCGAGCGAGACGGCGTGTCAAGGAGCAGTTTTGATGGCGCCTGTGGAGGAGGCTGCGCCAGCGATTGGAGGGCTACTGGGGCACAATACGGGAAGTAGGAGTGTGAGGGTGACGGCGTGCGCTCAGCTGGAGATTGCTGGAGCGGGGACAGATACGGTGTGTTCTCTGTCCCGTGAGGCTGGGGTCAAGGTGGAAGACTAAATGGCACACGAGGTCTTCACGAATTAAGGACTGCAGGGAGGACTGGGGTATATGGATCATAAGGGGTTTGGCAAGTGAGAAACTCAAATATTGCAGCAGTTGTTGAAGGAAAGGAGTCTATGGCCATGAGGCATCACTGCAGAATGGGACATGTATCCTTTGATAAGATGTACAAAGTGTTTCCTGATCTAATGAATGGGGTAGACAAGAGCAAATTGTTATGTGATGCTTGTGAGTTTGTTAAAGCACACGAGGACATCGTGTGAGTAGAGGACTTAGAAATATTTCTCCGTTCATGCTTATTCACTCACATGTATGGACATGTCCTGTGGTGTATGTTAGTTTTGGTGCTAAGTACTTTGTGACCTTCATTGATTGCCACTCACGTATGACATGGGTTTATTGATGCGGCATAAAGATGAAGTGTTTTGACTGCTTTCAGAATTTCTATGCTCCTTGTCAGACTCATTCAATGTAGGTGCAGGCAATGAGAACTGACAATGGAACTGAATTGTGAATAACAAGTTTGGGGCTTTCTTGTTGAGCATGGCATTCTTCACCAGACTTCATGTCCAGACACTCCACCGCAGAATGGAGTCGCCGAGAGGAAGAACAGACACATTCTGGAAGTTGCTAGGTCTCTTATGTTCACCATGATGTTCCAAAGTTCTTGTGGAGTGAAGCCGTGATGACCGCAACTTATTGATTAATAGAACTCCTTCAAGGATAATGGGTATGAAAGTTCCATGTGAGCTGTTGTTAGGAGAAAATAAATTTTGTGGTTCCCCCAAATTATTTGGTTTGCACATGTTTTGTTAGGGATCATAGACGAGCGTGGGAAAATTGGATCCAAAGGCGGGAAGTGTTGATGCATGTAAAATGCATACATGAACTTTGCACTTTAATTGCTTATATTCCAATCATATTTGCATCATATAGGGTTATATCAATGATTTTATTAATGATTTTTTGGGAATATTCATTTATTTCTATTTTTATGGAATTAAACCCTGCACAGGCAGAGAAATCCCGTTTTTCTTATTTTAATGTTTCAGCGACCCAAAACGTCAACGAAATCACCTGGAATTTACGGGCGTCAATATTTGGAAGGAAGAAAGTGGACGAAGGAAGCTAGCAGCGGAGGCCCGAGGCTCAAACGGGGGTGGCCCACGCGGCCAAGGTACTGTGGCGCGTGGGGCCCCTCGTTTGGCCCTCGTGGCTCTTTGCCGTCGATTTTCTCCACGACATCGTTTTGACCTAAAAACGCCTATAAAATTGGTCCCGACGTTCTCTGGAAGGAGGAGGCGGCGGAAGAAACACAGAACCACGAAACAGAGAGTCAGAAGGCTGCGCCGGAGAAGATCGGAGGGGGGGGAAACGCCGCCGGAGTCACCTCCGGAGGGCTCCACCCCCCTCGGGCGTGTTCATCATCAACATCTACAGCAAGAACTTCTCCACCATCATCACCATGATGAAGGGGAGTAGTCCACTCCCTGGCTCTGGTTTGTGGTAGGTAACTTTTGTACCTCCCTCTCTCTTGAGCTTCACTAATTAGTACGTATGAGTGCTGAACATGATTCGGTCATCTATGTAATACCTTTGTGGTGAATATTGTGGTGTATGAGATGGATTTGTTATGCATTTACGTTGTGTTGGAGCTTTTGTGATTTGTCATACTTTGAAGTATGATTATGTGGGTAGGGGGATGGCCGATGGTGACACTGCCCATAGGTATTGAGTGACCACAGTACCCCCAACATCCTTTATTGGGGGTAAAAAGAAAGTATGATGTGGGAGTGTGGGAGTGAGAAAAACCACGCTTAGCTTCGAGGGGTGACCTAGCAACACAATGAGTATTTCTTTCAACTATGTGTTTTAGGACATGTAGCCGTCATAAAAAGCTACCATTAAAACATGACAATGTGTGTAATTGTTACTTTATCTATAACATGTGATCACCGTAGATGAGAGGAGAGGATTAAGTGAACCATGAACCATGTCCATTGTTCCTATAAGAAACACACTCTGAGCTTGTCCTCTTGCTACATGAGGATTGGGGCTTTCTCTCTTTGAGGATTTCACTTGCTACTACCTTTGTCTTGTCCTCTTGCAAAGAAGGGGATTGGGACACTTTTACATCCATCAAACCAACCATCTTGTTCTCTAAATTGTTTAGTGCATAATCAACTAAAACTTGTGACACTTTAGTTGTAGGGAATAGATAACTTTTCCTTCTTGCTCCTGCGGATCGATACCTTAATTCCACATTGAGAGGTGCTACAGTGATCCTTGCTCTTGGGGGTTATCAAGTACTTTTCTGACGCCGTTGCCGGGGAGCGTAGCGCTTAAGTTTCTATTCTTGTGTGCACTAGACTAAGCTTGGGGAGGTCTCTTTAACTTCTTTTATATCTTGCAATCATCTAAGCTTGGGGAGGTTCTTTGACTTGTTTAATGATACAATGTCTCCCATTTATGATGATGAATATGATATTTTCAGTCCACCCCACTATTGAGGATATAGTTTATGTTGATTATGATATGCCTCCTATATGATGTTTACAATGATGAATATGATGATTTTCAGTCTATTCTATTGAGGATTAAAAATCATTGATTATTCTATGCCTCCATTTATGGTGATTACATTGGATGGATGTGATTTTTTTACTCCCACTATTACTAATGAAACTGTTTTTGCTTATGTGGAGAGTAATGATACTTTTATGCATGTGGATCATGATAAGAATGCTCTATGTGATGGTTATATTGTGGGTTTTATCAATGATGTTACTGAAAGTTTTTATGAGAGAGGGAGACATGATTTCATATATCTCAAAAATATTAAGTCTTCTCTCTTTTTGTTGAAAATTTTGAAGTTGCACTTGCTTTGTCTTCCTATGCTAGTCACTTTGTGATTTATTGATTTATTTTCTTACAAGATCCCAATGCATAGGAATTGGGTTAGACTTAAATGTGTTTCATATTTTCTCTTGATGCTCTCTTTTGCATTTCAATTCTTATTCCTTGTGAGCATCATTTAAAACTATCAAGCTAGCTATATGGCTATAAAGAAAGCGCTTGCGGGAGGCAACCCGGTTATTTTTATGTGTGATTTTCTTGTGTCCTCTTGCTGTACCAAGAGACTTTGTTTATAGTTTAGGTTCTGGAATTTTCAATAAAGTGCCAGTTTTACCCTTTTTGGTTTGAAAAAGTTGCTTATAGCGTTCGGAGATTTTATTCCTGCACGAGTCAGTGCACGGTATGATTTTAATTCTTATTCTGTAACTCCGAATGAGCTCATATTTTAACTGTAGTTGCAACTTTTCATCCTCTGTGTTCACGAATTTTTCGACAAAGTTGGTAGGGTAGAAAATACGTTTTGCTGCTGCTGTTTTTCTGGACAGATTCTGTCCATTTGTTTGATGCATGCTTGAGCTTTTAAGTTGAATCTTTTTTATCAATTGAGTTTATGAGTAGGCATACAACATTATTATACTTTCTGGACATTCGTATGAATTTTTGTTCAAGGATTATATGCAGCAAGAAACTATTTGTTTATCACTATTAATGCACCCCACAGAAAAGAGATGGGAGAAACGGTGTTTTGAAGTTTTTTCACAGGGATTGGAGGAGATGCACCAGAGTTATCCAAGGATGGTGAAGACCATAAGCTTGGGGATGTGAAGACAACCCCGCTGGACCTACCACACTCTCCGTTTGCGCACGTCCAACTTTGTTTTTCGATCGAACACTTTATCGCATAAACTTGGTGCGTCTTTTGTTTTGTTTTGTTTGATTTGTTTTGAGAGACCCACCACACTATCATTTACATATGAGAGAGCTACTAGAAATATGAGTTGAAATATGTTGGATGCTTTTATAAGATTGAGAAAGGATGTTGAGTTGATTTTTAATGATACATATAGTTGCATGATTCATGAGCTTGTTTATGAGTAATAGTTTGCAAATCCTTTTTGAAGAGTTATAAACTTATTCATGTTTTGGTGCTGATTTTATTTTACTTGGTTTAACATGGATTAGTTAGTTCTGTGGACACTCATGCATGCATCTAGATGGTCAACTTTCTCCTTTTTTCTAGCCAAACATTCCAACAGTCAAAACTTGTTTCCAACACCTTCAACCAAAGTTATTCCAGTGAGTCCACTATATATCTACCTATTGACTTTATGCTATTCCGAGTATGTTTAACATGTTGTTTGTGTTATCTTACCTCTGAATGAAAATGTTTATGTTATTGATTGCAATGGAAAAAAAGTTGGTTATATAGCACTCACGAACTTGATGCACAATGTTCTTTTATTTGCATAATAAAACTTGACCCATTGTGATTAAGATTATGATGTTTGTGGCTGATGAATGTTTTGGGTTGGAAGTTAGCCCATATGTGTTGTCACATGGCAAGCTTTCAACACGCTCTTCATTCATTTAGTTGATATCATGTGCTTTTGTCTATAGATGCTTATCATGTTGAAATAAATGTGGAAATAGAGTGAGTTTAAATGAGTTGTGTAAATGGTTAGAGAGACGCCTGGGCCGCTAATCTAAGCCATGCATCATTTATGGTGGAAATTTTACTTACATACTATGGTGAACCTTCTGTGATACACCTTGCAATAAAAAACTATTCCAAATGGTAAATAAAAAGGGTGTTGAGATTGTTCATTTTATTTGTTTGTCTTGTCATTTTGATATGGGCTTGTTCCATATCTTGGGACAAGAGGTACCCCAGTTGACGCTCTTGATGATACTATTATGCTTACAATGATATTAATTGAACTTGCTTTGTTTCCCAAGTTGAGTAACACATGGTGTAAGTACTTGTATTCAAGGGGCATGAGACATTCAACCCATTCTTTATCAAGCACACTACTCATATTTGCTTTCACTTTAACCTTAATCATTCAAGATGCTATGATAGGGGCAATGAGAGCTTGACACCAATGAATACCTTATTGCAATCATTAACTTAAGTAGAAGAGTTTGGAAGTTGGATGAAACTTATGCATGCTTTACCTCTACTCACATATACATCTTTCCAAAGTGTACACCTATCATATTCAGATTTTCATCTACACTCTATGACCATTATAGGATGTTCTTGCTTATCATTATGCATACATGTGGTTCATATTACTTGCTTCTATGTTACACTTTGTGAGCTATCAATGAACATCCTTGTCTTGAATACTTGATATCACTTCATAAACTATCTTGCATGTTGCTACTCCTTTGAAGAATGAATCATTTGACTATGTAGCAATTGTAATCATCTTTGATATTCATTGTTAAGTATTAAATTGCAAAGTCCATGTTAGTTTTATCATCTTCATACTCGAGGACGAGCATGGATTAAGCTTGGGGATGTTGATGCATGTAAAATGCATACATGAACTTTGCACTTTAATTGCTTATATTCCAATCATATTTGCATCATTAAGGGTTATATCAATGTTTTATAATGATTTTTGGGAATATTCATTTATTTCCTATTTTTATGGAATTAACCCTGCATAGGCAGAAAACCCCGTTTTCTTATTTTAATGTTTCAGGGACCCAAACGTCAACGAAATCACCTGGAAATTTTACGGGCGTCAATATTTGGAAGGAAGAAGAACTGTGGGCGAAGGAAGCTAGCAAGCGGAGGCCGGAGGCTCAAACGGGGGTGGCCCACGCGGCCAGGTACTGTGGCCGCGTGGGGCCCACTCGTTTAGCCTCGTGGCTCCGTTGCCTTCGATCTTTTCTCCACCGACATCGTCTTGACCTAAAAACGCCTATAAAAAAGGTCCCCCGACGTTCTCTGGAAGGAGGCGGCGGAGAAACACAGAACCACGAAACAGAGAGTCAGAAGGCTCCCGCCGAGAAGATCGGAGGGGGGAAACGTCGCCGGAGTCACCTCCGGAGGGCTCCACCCCCCTCCGGTGTGTTCATCATAACATCTACAGCAAGAACTTCTCCACCATCATCACCATGATGAAGGGGGAGTAGTCCACTCCTGGACTAGGGTTTGTGGTGGTAACTTTTGTACCTCCCCTCTCTCTTGAGCTTCACTAATTAGTACCGTATGAGCTGCTGAAAATGATTACGGTCATCTATGTAATACCTTTGTGGTGAATATGTGGTGTGAGATGATTTGTTATGCATTTACCGTTGTGTTGGAGCTTTTGTGATTTGTCATACTTTGAAGTATGATGTATGTGGGTACGGGATGGCCGATGTGAGACGGCTTAGGTATTGAGTGACACAGTACCGCCCAACATCCTTTATCTGGGGGTAAAAAAGAAAGAGTATGATGTGGGAGTGAGAGAAACCACGCTAGCCTTACGAGGGGTGACCTAGCAACATAAATGAGTATTTCTTTCAACTATGTGTTTTAGGACATATAGCCGTCATAAAAAGCTACCATTAAAACATGACAATTGTGTGTACTTTATCTATAACATGATGATCACCGTAGATGAGAGAGAGAGGATTAAGTGAACCCATGAACCATGTCTATTGTTCCTATAAGAAACACACACTTGAGCTTGTCCTCTTGCTACATAGAGGATTGGGCTTTCTCTCTTGAGAGCTTTCACTTGCTACTACCTTTGTCTTGTCCTCTTGCAAAGAAGGGATTGGGACACTTTTACATCCATCAAACCAACCATCTTGTTCTCTAAACTTGTTTAGTGCATAATCAACTAAACTTGTGACACTTTAGTTGTAGGGAATAGATAACTTTTCCTTCTTGCTCCTGCGGATCGATACCTTACTTCCACATTGAGAGGTGCTACAGTGATCCCTTGCTCTTGGGGGTTATCAAGTGTATCTTCATTGGGTACTCTTCCGGACAGCGAGGTTATAAATGTTGGAGTCCTTCTGAGTGAAGAATTTTTGTTAGTATGGATGTCACATTTCGGGAATCTGAACCCTTCTATGGTGACCAGACTAATCTAAGTGTGCTATTCAAAGACCTTGACCATTTGTCGTGCCTGTCGAACGGTCACGAGGGGGAGAGTATTGGTGCTGGGGTTGTTCCAGTGCAGCAGCCAAGTTCACTGCCACAACAGCATCCAAGTTCAGTACCACAGCAGCAGCCAATTGTGGGTGATGGGGCTGTTTCGGTGCAGCAGCCAATTGTGGGTGTCATTCCGGTATAGGAGATTGAGCAGCACCAACAGGAGCCGAACTTGCAGCAAGACATGTGGGGCAAGATAAATCAAGAACAAAATCCTCAAGTTTATGCTAGGAGACAGATTCAGAGGGAGGTGCCTGGCTGTGTGCCGAGGTGGACAGTAGAGCAAGAGGAGCAACTCAAAGTGTATTCAAGGAAGCGTGGTAATGGTGTTGCACATAAGGGGGAGCAACTAGATCAGCCACCAACGAAACAACAGGGTAGTGTTGATGTGATTTCCATCTCCTCTGATGGAAATGAGACTGAAGGGTCAATTGATGGGAAATCGTTTTGAGGAGAACTACTCGAGCAACAGCAGGGATACCGCCGGAACGGTATGGGTTCAATGTCAATGACATTGGAAGCTATGTCTCCTATGAAGCATTATCTCCAGCCTACAAGCATTTGTTGCTTCTCTTCAATCTGTGTCAGTTCCACAGATTGGAAGAAGGCAAAGGAGGACTCAAAATGGGTATGGCCATGGTGGAGGAGCTAGAGGCTCTATGTAAGAACAAGACATGGGTTCTAACACCTCTTCCAGCGGGAAAGAAGGCAGTTAGCTGCAAGTGGGTATACACTGTGAAGCAGAATGCAGAAGGAAAGATTGAAAGGTATAAAGCATGGCTTGTGGCGAGGGGGTACAGCCAGACCTACGGCATTGACTATGATGAGACCTTTGCTCCAGTAGCAAAGATGAATACTGTGAGAATTCTGATCTCCTGTGCAGCGAACTTCGGGTGGTCTTTACATCAACTTGATGTGAAGAATGCTTTCTTGCATGGGACTTGCAGGAGGAGGTCTACATGGAAATTCCACCTGGTTTCTCGACTTTGAGACTACTGGCAAGGTATGCAGGATAAAGAAAGCCCTTTGCGGACTTAAGCAGTCTCCAAGAGCTTGGTTTGACAAATTCAGACGTGTTGTATGTAATATGGGGTATGGACAGTGTAATGGTGATCATACACTGTTCTACAAACATGAAAAGGGGAAAGTCACTATACTTGCTGTATATGTGGATGATATTATTATCACAGGGGATGACAAAGAAGAAATTGCAAGACTGAAAGAGCGTTTAGGTAAGGCGTTTGAACTCAAAGATCTGGGCCGACTCAATACTTCCTGGGCATAGAAGTGGCCAGGTCTGCAAAGGGGATTGCACTATCTCAGAGGAAGTATACCTTAGATCTCCTAAGTGATGTAGGAATGCTCGGATGTCGGGCAGCCTCAACCCCAATTGATCCAAACCACGAAGTGACAGCTCAGTCAGAAGAGCCAGTAGATAAAGAGAGATATCAAAAATTAGTTGGGAGGTGTTGTACTTGTGTCATACACGCCCTGACATTGCCTTTCCAGTAAGTGTGGTAAGCAGATACATGCATGAACTAGGAGTGATCATCTTGAAGCAGTGTATAGAATTCTTAGATATTTGAAGGGGACTCCAGGAAGGGGACTGCTATTTGAGAGTAACAAGCATCTTGTGATAGATGGGTATTTTGATGCCGATTGGGCAAGTTGCCTAGATGATCGTAGATCAACCTCAGGTTTTTGTGTCTTTGTTGGTGGGAACTTGGTATCGTGGAGAAGTAAGAAGCAGGCTGTTGTGTCCAGGTCGACTGCCGAGGCAGAATATAGAGCTATGGCTCAAGGGCTAAGTGAAATGTTGTGGACAAGAAATTTACTTGAAGAACTGAAGATATTGAAGACTAGTTGTGTGAACGTGTGGTGTGATAACAAATCAGCAATCAACATAGCAAACAACCCAGTGCAGCATGATAGAACCAAGCATGTGGAAATAGACAGATTCTTCATCAAAGAAAAGCTAGATGCTGGGATCATTAAGATAGAGCATGTGAGTTCAGGGCTACAGATTGCAGACTGTTTAACAAAAGGATTGGGACCTAAAGAATGCAGTTTGGCGTGTGACAAGATGGGAATGATAGATATATATCACCCATCTTGAGGGGGAGTGTTGAAACAGTGTTCTGGCCCATAAGGCCCAAGTCCATGTTGCTGATGTGCGACCTAGAAGTGAAGGTGCTGGAGGGGAGAACGGTGATGACCAGCATAGTACTAGCCGCCATGCTGCCTGGAGGTGAGCTAGTGTAACAGAAACTTTAAAATTTATTTTCTGAATGTGCAAAATTAAGAGCTACATGTAGCCCGGGAAACAAAGCCCCATTCTCCTGGAGCGCGCATTTTCCCCTGGCAGTGACCATTCTTATGTTCAGCAGATTGTTGATTGATGTGATCTTTTCTGCTAATCAATGACGCATGTTCTTAATGAAGTAATCAAATCGGTCTGATCATTTCTGTCTGCTTTAGTTTCCCTTTATCCTGCCTGCGTTCATAGATGGTACAGTATTTCTCTAAAAATCAAAGTGCAGATTTTTGTTATAAAAAAGAAGAGAAAAATCACATTGCACAGTATTTCCACAAGTCCCCTTTCACGTTCCAGGGTTCAGTTTAGTTCGCGCAGCGACTCGTTCGACTCGTTTCCCCCTGTCCAGCCTCCCGTCGCCGCCGACTCGCCGCGCCGCTCGCCGTCCAGCCCCTGCGCTGCGCTCCCTCCCCAGACGAGTCTTCCTTCCCCGGCTCCCCTAACCCTAGCCGAGAGCATAGGGAGCCCCGGCGTCCAGGGCCGCTGCGCCAGCGGCAATCCATTCCTTCCCATCGCCCTCCGGCGGCGTGGGGCAGAGAGAAGCACAGCAGGCGCTCCAACCCATTCCTTCTACTCTCCATTCTCCAAGCGCTCCGGGCTGACCGATTGATTTTTCAGCCGATTAAGGTACAAGTCCAAGTGTCTAAACCTCATATTCTTCCATTCCAACTGATAGATTATTTAGGTTCAGTGTCCAATAACATGCAGTCTTCAGTGTATAACTGAATATTGAAGGATTGAACATTTTAATGGAAGAATTGTTGAACAATTGTCCGATAATATTGCTATCATTAAATTCTATACTACTCCCTCCGTATCATAATATAAGATATTTTAGCTATTTCAACATGGACTACATAATGATGTATATAGACACATTTTAGTGTGTAGATTCACTCATTTTGCTCCGTATGTAGTCCGTACTAGAATAGCTAAAACATATTATATTATGATACGGAGGGAGTAGTATGTTTGGTGGAAAAAGCTGATACGTCTCAAACGTATCTATAATTTTTGATGTTCCATGCTTGTTTTATACCAATTGCTACATGTTTTGCATCTACTTTATATCACTTTTATACATTTTTTGGGACTAACCTATTAACAAGATGCCGAAGTGCCAGTTCCTGTTTTCTGCTGTTTTTGTATTCCAGAAAAGCTAGTCTGGAAATATTCTCGGAATTGGACGAAACTACACGGGGTCCCTATTTTACCAGAACACGCCTGACGGACGAAGGAGCAACGGAGAGGAGCCAGGAGGCCCCACACGCACCTAGGGCGCGGGCCCCCCTCTGCCGCGCCCTAGGGTGGTGTGGGCCCCTCGGGGGTCTCCAGCCGCCGCCCTTTCGCCTACTTATTCCCCCCGACGCGAAAACCCTAAGTGCCTGAGCAAATATCCACGAAAAGTTCCAGAGACGCCGCCGCCGTCAACCCTAGCTCGGGAGGGTTCAGAACCTCTTCCCGGCACCCTGCCGGAGAGGGGAATCGTCACCGGAGGCTTCTACATCGCCATGCCTGCCTCCGGAGTGATGCGTGAGTAGTTCATCCTTGGACTACGGGTCCATAGCAGTAGCTAGATGGTTGTCTCTCCACTTTGTGCCATCATGTTTAGATCTTGTGAGCTGCCCTACATGATCAAGATCATATTATTGTAATGCTACATGTTGTGTTTGCTGGGATCCGATGAATATTGAATATTATGTCAAGTTGATTATCAATCTATCTTATATGTTATTTAAGATCTTGCATGCTTTCCGTTACTCGTAGATGCTTTGGCCAAGTAGATGCTTGTAACTCCAAGAGAGAGTATTTATGCTAGATAGTGGGTTCATGCTCCGTTTAACCTGGGACAGTGACAGAAAGTTCTAAGGTTGTGGATGTGCTGTTGCCACTAGGGATAACCTAACGATGCTATGTCCACGGCATATGTGTTTGTTTACATTACGCACTTTACTTAATGCAATTATCCGTTGCTTGCAACTTAATACCAACGGGGGACTCGGATGACAACCCGGCGGTGGATTATTAGTCATAGATGCTGTTGGATAACGGTCTATGTATTATGTCGTAATGCCCAATTAAATATCATAGTAGTCAACATGTCATGTATATGCATTGTCATGCGCTCACTATTCGTCAATTGCCCAGCTGTAATTTGTTCACCCAACATGTTAGTTATCTTTTATGGAGAGACACCACTAGTGAACTGTGGACCCCGGTCCATTCTTTTACACTGATTAAACAACCACAAACTGCAAACTGTTCCTTTTTCATTCTCTGCAATTTAATACTCATTTTCCACACCATACGTTTAATCCTTTGTTTTCAGCAAGCCGTGAGATTGACAACCTCACTGTTTCGTTGGGGCAAAGTAGTTTGATTGTGTTGTGTGCAGATTCCACGTGGTGATCAGTACGGCGCCAACAACCTTCTGAAGAGTTGCTGCTCCTACTGGTTCGATAACCTTGGTTTCTTTCTGAGGGAAAACTTGCTGCTGACTACATCATACCTTCCTCTTGGGGTCTCCCAACGAACGTGTGATTCACGTCATCAAGCTTTTTTCTGGCGCCGTTGCCGGGGAGACAGCAGTCTTCTGCAAGGGGAGTTTCACGCTTCCAATCTCTTTACTTTGTTTTTGTCTTGCTTAGTTTATTTTATTTTATCTTGTTTGCTTTCAATTATCAAAAACACAAAAAAATTAGTTACTTGCATCTAGTTTACTTTCAAGTTATTTTCTGTACTGTTTTTATTTCTGCTAAAATGAGTACTCCTGAGAACACTAAGTTGTGTGATTTCACTAGCACGAACAACAATGATTTCATATGCACACCTATTGCTCCACCTGCTGCTTCAGCAGAATTTTATGAAATTAAACCTGCACTTTTAAATCTTGTTATGAAAGAGCAATTTTCTGGTGTTAGTACTGATGATGCTGCTGTTCACCTTAATAACTTTGTTGAACTTTGTGAAATGCAAAAGCTCAAGGAAGTAGATGGTGATATTATTAAACTGAAACTTTTTCCTTTCTCCTTGAGAGGACGTGCTAAAGAATGGTTGCTATCTTTGCCTAGAAATAGTATTGATTCATGGACTAAATGCAAAGATGCTTTTATTGGAAAATATTATCCTCCTGCTAAGATTATTTCTTTGAGAAGTAGCATAATGAATTTTAAGCAATTTGATAATGAACATGTTGCTCAAGCATGGGAGAGAATGAAATCATTGGTTAAAAATTGTCCCACTCATGGACTGACTACTTGGATGATCATCCAAACCTTCTATGCAGGATTAAATTTTTCTTCAAGGAATTTATTGGATTCGGCCGCTGGAGGTACCTTTATGTCCATCACTTTGGGTGCTGCAACAAAGCTTCTTGATGATATGATGATTAATTATTCTGAGTGGCACACCGAGAGAGCTCCAACAGGTAAGAAGGTAAATTCTGTTGAGGAAACCTCTCCTTGAGTGCCAAAATTGATACTATTATGTCTATGCTTGCAAATGGTCAAACACATGTTGATCCAAATAATGTTCCTTTAGCTTCTTTGGTTGCTCAAGAAGAGCATGTTGATGTGAACTTCATTAAAAATAATAATTTCAACAACAATGCTTATAGGAATAATTTTGGTAATAGCAATTATAGGCCCTATCCTTCTAATAGTGGCAATGGTTATGGAAATTCCTATAGTAACTCCTACAACAATAATAAGAGTGTACCCTCGATCTTGAAGTTATGCTTAAGGATTTTATTAGTACACAAACTGCTTTCAATAAAACTGTTGAGGAGAAATTTGGGAAAATTGATGTGCTTTCCTCTAAAGTTGATAGTCTTGCTCTTGATGTTGACTTGTTGAAACTAAAGAACATGCCTCATGATGTTAAAGAGAGCAAAACTCTCAATGCTATACAAGTTAAAATTGATAACAATGTGAGGATGTTAGCTGAATTGCATGCTAGATGGGAAAGAGAGGATGAAATTGCTAGAAAGAATAATATTGCTAGAGTTTATACTATTACTACTTCTGAAAATGCTTCAAACTCAAGTGTTAACAAACCTCCTACCATTAATGGCAAGATATTGGTGTTGGTAATGTTTCCACTTCTATTGCAAAATGTCCTAAATTGCCTGATAACTCTGAAACTGTCCTTGATAAAGATGCTGAAATTTCTAGCAATAAGGAAGATAATAACTCCATTACTTTTGATAATAATGACTTTGATTTTGATGGTTGCAATATTTCTGAAGTAATTAAGTTCTTGCAAAAGCTAGCTAGAAGTCCTAATGCTAGTGCTATAAACATGGCTTTTACTAAACATATTACTAATGCTCTCATGCAAGTTAGGGAAGAAAATTAAAACATGAAGCTTCTATCCCTAGGAAGTTAGAAGATGGTTGGGAGCCCATCATTAAATGAAATTGAATGACTTTGATTGCAATGCTTTGTGTGACCTTGGTGCTAGTATTTCTGTTATGCCTAAAAGATTATATGATATGCTTGATTTAGCACCTTTGGAAAATTGTTACTTGGATGTTCACCTTGTTGATTCTACTATTAAAAAACCTTTGGGAAGAATTGATGATGTTCTTATCATGGTTAACAACAATTATGTCCCCGTTGATTTTATTGTCTTGGATATTGATGCAATCCATCATGCCCTATTGTGCTGGGAAGACCTTTTCTTAGACTGTAGGTGCTATTATTGATATGAAAGAAGGGAATATAAAATATCAATTTCCTCTCAAGAAAGGTATGGAACACTTTCCTAGGAAGAAGATTAAGCCACCTTATGATTCTATTGTTCGAACAAATTACAATGTTGATGCTTCTTCACTTGGTAATACTTGATGCATGCTTTGTGCCTAGCTAAAAGGCGTTAAAGAAAAGCGCTTATGGGAGGCAACCCATTTTTTTTTCTGCAATTTTTCTTTTATTGAGTCAAGGAGTGTTTACTTCTGTAGCAACTCCTTTGTATCTTTATTTTCTCGCATTGTTGTGCCAAGAGTAGCCTCTAATGTTAAGATGATGCTTAATTTTGATTGCTGCGCAGAAACAGATTTTTGCTGTTCACTGTACGAAATTCCTAAAATCACCAGATTGTTAATTAAATCTGAAATTTTTGTGCGTAATCTTTATGAATGTCTGAACTTTCATTAGTTCAGAGTTTTCGATCTGAGCGTCGTAAGTGCCTCGAAAAAATTCGTCTTTGCGGACTGTTCTGTTTTAGACAGATTATGCCTTTTTATTTTGCATTCTCTCTTTTACTAGTGTTGAGTGAAATTCTTTTTTGGGTGGAAGAGCTTCACATAACATCAGTGGCTGTAGCTAATGTTTAAAGTAACAAATCATATTGCGTCTTATAGAACATGTGAATTTTTGATTATGCACTAACCCTCTAATGAGATCTACTTTGAGTTTGGTGTGACGGAAGTTTTCAAGGGTCAAGAGAGAAGGATGATATAATAGGATCAAGAAGAGTGAAGAGCTTAAGCTTGGGGAGGCTCCCATGGATCTCCCCAGCATATTTCAAGAAGACTCAAGCGTCTAAGCTTGGGGATGCCCAAGGCATCCCCTTCTTCATCGTCAAAATTATCAGGTCATCTCTAGTGAAACTATATTTTAATTCTTTCACATCATATGTGCTTTTCTTGGAGCGTCTGTGTGCTTTTATTTTCAGTATTGCACTTTTATTTTCAATAAAGCTTGACTGGACCCTAGCATTCTTGATTGGGAGAGAGACACGCTCCGCTTTTTCATGAGAATACTCCTATTCTTCACTTATATTTGTTGAGTATTCATATCTAGCGCTGTTCAGCTTTTAGCTCTTGTTTTCATGTATCTCTTGTCAGAGCTATTAGCTTTCTTTTGTAGAAAGTACTCTCTTGCTTCACTTATATTTGTTTGGAGAGTTGATGAAATAAATTGATTGGTGTTTGGTTGGTTCAGAAAATGTTGCATGTGGTAATTGGTATAAGGAAAAACTTGCTTAATCTTGTAGATCACTAATGGATAACTTGATGCTTGTCAATTGTTTTGAGTTAACAAGTAGATCATGATTAAATTGTGCATCACATGAGTTAAGCCTATTAGTGAAGAACTACCGTAAAGCTTGTTGAAAATTTGGTTTGCATCGGTGGTATCTCTAAGGTCTAGATATTTTCTAATAACAGGGTTTGGTTAACAAGGAAGACGGTATGAAGTCTTATAACGTTTGCAATATGTTTGTCATATAAAACTTGGTGTACGGGTTGATATTCTTGTTTGCTTACATAACCTTGCTAGCCTAAACTCTGTACTGAGAGGGAATGCTTCTCGTGCATCCAAATCCTTGAGCCAAAATCCATGCCATTTGTGTCCACCATAACTACCTATATGTGGTATTTCCTTGCCACTCCAAGTAAATTTTTCATGTGCTACCTTTAAATTATTCAAAATGTTATTATTCCCTTTTTGTGTCAATGTTTACTAGCTCATGAGGAATTAGTGTGGTTATTCTTTATTCTATTTGTGATGGACTTTTACACCTGGACTAGTGGCATATACATCCGCTTATCCAATAACTTGCAAAAAGAGCTGGCAACGGGGTGCCCAGTCCCAATTAATTACAACTTTAACCAATTAATTCTCTTCACACTTTTGCCCTGATTCATCAGTAAGCAATGACAAACAGTGAAATACCTGAATGTGTGTAAACCAAAGAGAAAGAGGGATGATCTGCCTTGCTGGTAGAAATAACGTCCTTCATGGGAGCCGCTCTTAAAAGTCCGTTGACAGGTAGAATACTGTTCTCACCCGCTACCATTCGTTGACAATTAACAAACACCTCTCAAAAATAGATACTCCTCCATGGTATGTGATTGATGGAAGGCACCCGAGGATTCGGTTAGCCATGGCTTGTGTTAGCAAGGTTGGGAGGAGTATCAAATATTTTATGCAATCTCTATATGCTTTCAAAAACCTAAAAGCTCTAGCACATGATTTAATCCCTGCTTCCCTCTGCGAAGGGCCTTTCTTTTACTTTTATGTTGAGTCAGTTTTCCTATTCTTTCTGTCTTCCACAAGCAAACACTAGTGTCAACTTTGTTACAACATGCGTTATATGCAATGTATTGGACTTGTTATACTACTTTGTGTTGACAATATCCATGAGATAAATATGTTGAAAGTTGAAGCAAATGCTGAAACTAATTCTTCCTTTGTGTTGATTAAATACCTTTTATTAGAAACTATTGCTTTATGAGTTAACACTTATGCAAAACTGTTTGATGCTTGTCTCGAAAGTACTATTCATGAAAACGTTTAGCTTGTGTGATTCATTGTTTACTCATTATCTATTTGGTAGCAAATTATAGACCATTGACTTGGATCACTTCATTCATTTACATGTGCCTTGCAATATTATATGATCAAGATTATGATGTAGCATGTCACCTCAAAAATTATTTTGTTTTTATCGTTTACCTACTCGAGGACGAGTAGGAACTAAGCTTGGGGATGCTGATACGTCTCAAACGTATCTATAATTTTTGATGTTCCATGCTTGTTTTATACCAATTGCTACATGTTTTGCATCTACTTTATATCACTTTTATACATTTTTTGGGACTAACCTATTAACAAGATGCCGAAGTGCCAGTTCCTGTTTTCTGCTGTTTTTGTATTCCAGAAAAGCTAGTCTGGAAATATTCTCGGAATTGGACGAAACTACACGGGGGTCCCTATTTTTCCAGAACACCCTGACGGAGCGAAGGAGCAAGGAGAGGAGCCAGGAGGCCCCACACGCACCTAGGGCGCGGGCCCCCCTCTGCCGCGCCCTAGGGTGGTGTGGGCCCCTCGGGGGTCTCCAGCCGCCGCCCTTTCGCCTACTTATTCCCCCCGACGCGAAAACCCTAAGTACCTGAGCAAATATCCACGAAAAGTTCCAGAGACGCCGCCGCCGTCAACCCTAGCTCGGGAGGGTTCAGAACCTCTTCCCGGCACCCTGCCGGAGAGGGGAATCGTCACCGGAGGCTTCTACATCGCCATGCCTGCCTCCGGAGTGATGCGTGAGTAGTTCATCCTTGGACTACGGGTCCATAGCAGTAGCTAGATGGTTGTCTCTCCACTTTGTGCCATCATGTTTAGATCTTGTGAGCTGCCCTACATGATCAAGATCATATTATTGTAATGCTACATGTTGTGTTTGCTGGGATCCGATGAATATTGAATATATGTCAAGTTGATTATCAATCTATCTTATATGTTATTTAAGATCTTGCATGCTTTCCGTTACTCGTAGATGCTTTGGCCAAGTAGATGCTTGTAACTCCAAGAGAGAGTATTTATGCTAGATAGTGGGTTCATGCTCCGTTTAACCTGGGACAGTGACAGAAAGTTCTAAGGTTGTGGATGTGCTGTTGCCACTAGGGATAACCTAACGATGCTATGTCCAGGGCATATGTGTTTGTTTACATTACGCTTTACTTAATGCAATTATCCGTTGCTTGCAACTTAATACCAACGGGGGACTCGGATGACAACCCGGCGGTGGATTATTAGTCATAGATGCTGTTGGATAACGGTCTATGTATTATGTCGTAATGCCCAATTAAATATCATAGTAGTCAACATGTCATGTATATGCATTGTCATGCGCTCACTATTGTCAATTGCCCAGCTGTAATTTGTTCACCCAACATGTTAGTTATCTTTTATGGAGAGACACCACTAGTGAACTGTGGACCCCGGTCCATTCTTTTACACTGATTAAACAACCACAAACTGCAAACTGTTCCTTTTTCATTCTCTGCAATTTAATACTCATTTTCCACACCATACGTTTAATCCTTTGTTTTCAGCAAGCCGTGAGATTGACAACCTCACTGTTTCGTTGGGGCAAAGTAGTTTGATTGTGTTGTGTGCAGATTCCACGTTGGTGATCGAGTAACGGCGCCAACAACCTTCTGAAGAGTTGCTGCTCCTACTGGTTCGATAACCTTGGTTTCTTTCTGAGGGAAAACTTGCTGCTGAACTGCATCATACCTTCCTCTTGGGGTCTCCCAACGAGCGTGTGATTCACGCCATCAAAAGCTAACTATCACCCGGCTGTAGCTACAGCCGGGTCGTTCGACGCACCCGACGCACGCACAGCCGGGTCGTTCGATGCACGCGACGCACGCACTCGTTCGATGACGCACACACACGAGCACAGATTCATCCCCTACACTCCAGTTCCCACGCGTTGCTCGCTCGTCTCCGGCCGCATTCCCACGCGTTGCTCGCCCATCTCCGGCCCACACACCGCCTGCCTCGCGCTCCTGCTCGTCGGGCCTGCGCCAACACCCGCGACTTGCCCGCTGCCGCCGCCGCGGAGGTCCCCGGCCACCATCGCCCATGAGCCACCGCCCCGGAGTCCTGGAGCCTACCTCAGCGCATCCCTGAACTCGCTTCCCCGGTGTCGGCCTGAATCACAGCGTTGTCCCCGAGCTACTCCACGGCCGTGCCAAGCTCCGATGGGGATGGGTCATGGATCGCTGGATCCGGCGACAGCGCGGTTCTGACTGGTCGATTCGTGGTCAACGAGCTCGAATTGGCTATGGCGGTGCCTCCATGGCCGACGGTGGAGGTTAGCATCTTTTGGGATTTTTCGTTGTTGCATGCAGTGTGCGTTTTGGCTACATGAGTGCATCGTTTTTGTTGTGTGAGTATGGGCAAAGTGCTACAATGTTTTATTTGCCCATTTTACAGAGAGATTGTTGCAATGTAGTATACGTGTTTGTGTAGTGCTGGATGAGTTGGACACAAATGTTGGATTCTCTGAGTTTTTTTGTTACATAAGTGACACGCTATGGTGACGTTTTGCTAACTAAATGGGGATTTGTTACATAGTTTTTTGGGTTTTGCTACATGGTTGTGTTTAGAGTGCTACAATTTTTCGTGCTACAATTCTTGTGTTTGCATATCGAAATATTTTCGCTATACACGATGCTACATGCGTAACAAAAAAATGTTGTGTTTGACTTTTTTTTTGCTACATTTGATCTGACGCAGTATTTTATAAAACTTTTTGCTACATGCGATGTTACATAAGTAGACAAAATTTGCTACACACGAAACGTTTTTGCTATATAAATCGGACGCGCGGGAGTGATCCACTTAAATGGATCCGACCGTGCGGAAGGCGGCTGTAGCAAAGCTTTGCTACAACCGACTGACGCCTAGCGTTTGCATGTTTGGGTATCTTATTTGTGTTAAAAAACATTATATGAAGGTGGGCAACCCTGCTTCAAACTCTTGGATCTGCCACTGCTCCCATCCCTCTAGCTCGACGGCACGGCCGCCGCCGCCGATTAGTTAGGCTGCCATGTCTATCCTCGCGGATAGCTCTGTCCCGCAGGAGGAAGGCTGCATTTCAGCTCATGTCCGGTACGCGAAGCAGAAGGATGATCGATCAAACCTTTCCTCCTCCGCTGATGCCTACCTGACCTCCATTTGTGTTTGTGCAGGTCTTCCTCTTCTCTCCACAGGGACAGCGTGACGGCGGCCGAGCGACTCACCGACGACCTCCTCCTGGAGATCCTCTCGTGCGTCCCGCCAAGTCGCTTTGCCGCTTCAAATGCGTCTCCAACCACTGGCTGAGCCTCATCGACCACCCTGACCACCGCAAAAAGCTCCCCGAAACACTCGCCGGATTCCTCTACGGTAGCAGCAACACCGAGAACTGGCTTCTGCAATCACCTGTCCAGTTCACCACTGTCTCGGGAAGGCGCCGCCCTCCGGTCGACACCTCCTTCGTCTTCCTGCCTGGCCACCAGCGAGTCGAATTCCTAGACTGCTGCAATGGCCTCCTCCTTTGCCGCTTGTACGCCGCTGCCCAGGGTGACAAGTGGTGTTATGTCGTGTGCAATCCCGCCACGGAGAAGTGGGTCGCGTTGCCGGACTCCGGCCAGGAAAACTTCAATGAGGTCACAACACGTTTGGGCTTCGACCCGGACCTGTCATCCCATTTCCATGTGTTTGTGCTAGTAGAGGAGGATGTGTTTCACTTTGACCCCGACCTCGTCGGAGTGGCGGTGTATTCGTCTGAAACCGGTGCATGGGTTTATAAGGAGAAGCGATGGAACATGCCTATGAGGCTCATTGATATTCAATTAAAATCTGTCTTCCTTAACGGCCATCTGCATTTTCAAGCCCATGGCCTTGGGTTACTCTACTGGCTAGCTGTGGTCGACATGGAGGGGGAAACATGGATGAACTTAGGTGTCACCGGTGGTCTTTCTGATGGTTTTATTCAGCGGTCACAGGGCCACTTGTATTATGTCAATTTTGAGAGAGAAGAATTTGATGCTGGCTTCCAACTAGTAGTTTATGTTCTCGAGAACTATGATAGCAAAGAATGGATATTAAAGCACAGCATTGGGACTTCCATATTTGCACGGTCAGATGTTTGCCCTAGTGCGGATATTGATTGGGCAACAATTCATCCAGAATACAGCTTGATATTATTTACTATAAGGTGTGAGCAGGGTATGAAATTTATGTCCTATAATATGGATCGTCGGCAAGTCCAATTGATCTCCAATCTTGAAGATGTCAAGCTGCCATATCTGCCATATGTGCCACTGTATGCAGAGTTAGAGTGTTTGCACACTTGACACTTGAACTGGGCTCTCATTTTCTGACTGATATATGCATGATTCATCATGGTTAGAACATTGCTGATTCCGCTGTGGTTGGTTATCCTTGCACTGAACATCCTGTTTTCTCTACTTGGTTCTCACAATTACCCATGTATTCAGTTAAGTTCACGTGGTCTTTGAGCACGGTGGCCATTTAGTATAAGACATGATCAATGACTATTAGGCAGCCTAAATTTACATCTTCTGTTTGCATTTGTGGGAAGATAAGCATCTTATTGGTAGATATTTGGTAAATGTTTGAATTTCTGCTAATGATAAAGGTTTCACAGGAACTCGTTGCTTCTATCTAGTGGTAAAATACTTTCGATTAATACAGTGCCACTTCCCTTCATGCTAGTTACTCGTGGCATGTTTTAAATTGGAAATCTTGTTAGTAGAACATCTGTAAGCATTGCTGCTATATAATGGTAAAACACATTGGATCAAAATGCTCATTATTTTGATAGACAACTTTTTTAACGGAGCATTTCTTCATCAGATTGGTATTGTTTGTTCGGTGTGTATTCATGTATGTAGGTTAAGATAGGCTGAAATAAGCAATGCCTTTAACTTTCTGTTGCAGTCTTACATCCAGACATACACTCCAGTCCATTTCAACATTACAGCGCTATTTCTGAATTTCGAAAAAGTGGCTGTCATGTCTCTGTTTAACTTAGCTTAAAAGAGATTTCTAACACAAAAGTGCTCCAGGACACCAGGAAGAAGTCCTCCTTAATTTGTGGGTTTTGTTCAGGAAGAAGTGTTTGAAATAAGCTGTGCGTGCACGTTCTATTCTAGAAGTTCTGCTTCTAGTTATACACTTGTAATACGATGTACGTTTACGGCGTCACTTCTAAATTTTTATTTTGGGCAGCCTGTAACACTGAAAGTCTGAAACAAACTGAAACTATCCTTGTACTCATCTACCGGTACCGAGAATGCCAACGCTGGTGTTCATGGCTCTGTAGAAGCAGTTCTCCAGTTTCAGCTTCAAGGATCCAACACAACGCTTCATGGATGTTTTGTCTACTTTGAGGGAGATCGATTTCAAGAAGACAGTTGAACATGGATTTACCATAGGAGTCAATGATTCGTGCCTACAGAACAGTGGAGTTGTTATGTCTGCTTGGCTCTCAGTTTATGATTGATGTATGCAATTTACTTCTACTACTGCTACTGCTACTACAATTGGCATTTTCTGTTTAGTCTGCAATTGGCATTTTCTAAAAACAAAGTGTTCTGCAATTGACTCGCTGATGGCGGCGCATCTTGGGAAATTGCCCTTTTTATACGCATCATGAAGTCCGTAGGCACGTGAGAATAAAACACACAGAAAAGACATGTGAAGCCTGGAAACGATTGGCCGGAGTCTAGACCTGCTAATTCAATGCATTATTGGTCTGTTCAAACGGTATGTGACAAAGTGACAGCGATGTTGATTCCGTGATTGATTTTTTTACCAGGAAAAGATCTACGCCTTTTTGCTCTCTTTATCAGTAGTGCAGACGACAGAGAAAACGACATTATTGTCCTGTGAATTGTGATAGAGAAAATTACATGTTGAAGTGGCTGCCAAGCGACTGCCTCTGTTTCCTTACTGAATAATATATGCCCTCTGAGTTGCAGGCCTATGTAATATTTATCAAGTTGATTGGTATGTTCTTCCTCAAACACGATAAATATACCCTCACCTCATTTGCAAACATCAACCTAGTCAGAAGTAGAGTGTGAGGTTTCAAGTATGGTGCCAAGCATGGAGGAGCCTCTTGTTGGGAGCAACCTTGAGAAGATAGGAGGGCCAAAAGAGAGCCTGGTGGTGATCGAGATTAAGAAGCAGCTGTACCTCGCCGGGCCTCTCATCGCTGGATGCCTCCTGCAGAACGTCATCCAGATGATATCCGTCATGTTTGTCGGCCATCTCGGTGAGCTCGCTCTCTCGAGTGCCTCCATCGCCACCTCATTTGCCGGTGTCACTGGCTTCAGCTTGTTGGTATATTAATGTGATTTTCATCCCTTACATATCTGGACCTCCTCAACAATTAGCACAACTTTAATGCTTTTTCTTGTATATGTTCATAATATTTTAGGCTGGCATGGCTAGCAGCTTGGACACACTCTGTGGGCAAGCCTTCGGGGCAAAACAGTACCATCTTCTCGGCATCTACAAGCAGAGGGCGATCGTTGTGCTTACTCTGGTGAGCATTGTGGTTGCGATAATCTGGGCGTACACCGGGCAGATCCTTCTGCTCGTCGGCCAGGACCCGGAGATTGCTATGGGCGCAGGGAGCTACATCCGGTGGTTGATTCCAGCATTATTTGTTTACGGACTGCTGCAGTGCCATGTCCGGTTCCTGCAGACGCAAAACATAGTCCTACCGGTAATGATGAGCTCAGGTGTCACGGCGCTGAACCATATCCTTGTGTGCTGGCTGCTGGTCAACAAGCTTGGGCTGGGCAACAAGGGTGCTGCCTTGGCCAATTCCATCTCGTACCTGGCCAATGTGTCCATCTTGGCTATCTACATCAGGGTCTCTCCATCCTGTAAGAGCACTTGGATGGGGGTCTCAAAGGAGGCGTTCCTCGACATTCTTAGCTTCATGAGGCTCGCCGTTCCATCTGCTCTGATGCTTTGGTGAGTTCAACAAATTGTATTGTAGATACTTTCGTGTTCCATGTTCAGTTAAGTCTGATCCTACATGTACACAGCTTGGAGTGGTGGTCATTTGAGATCTTGGTACTTCTCTCTGGACTTCTCCCGAATCCTAAGCTCGAAGCATCAGTATTGTCCATCTGGTGAGTTGCATTTTCATGGGGTATGTCACATTCTGTTTGCCCTTTTCTGATAGAAAATGTCGTAATTCTTGCAGCCTAAACACACTTTCGTTAGTATTTATGGTCCCGTTTGGGCTCGGGGCAGCCATAAGGTAAGACTGAAGAACTCCAACTCATAAACTTCATTCATTCTTATACTGAAAATATAGTTACTGTAGTAAGGAAATTGTTCATCTTGTCATTGTAGCACCCGTGTTTCAAACGAGCTTGGTGCTGGGCGGCCGCAAGCTGCCCGTCTAGCTACTCATGTGACCATGGTTCTGGGTCTCGTGACGGGTTTATTATTAGGACTTATTATGATTTTGGTGCGCAATTTATGGGGGTATGCTTACAGCAACGAGAAGGAAGTCGTGGAATACATTTCCAGAATTATGCCAATTCTGGGCATGTCATTTGTTTTTGACGATCTGCAGTGTGTTCTTTCAGGTAAATATATATGTAACTGATATTCCAAATAACACAAATTCCGCAGTTGCTTGGAGCCTATTTTCTTATTTCCACCTGTACAAATGTTCTTGTCTCCTAATTCTTGCTAGAACAACACCTGCTCTTAGTTTTTCTTGTTCCGGTTGTGTGCTTGCATATGAGAGACGCAATTAACGAACAATACATGTGATTTCAGCGAATATTATTCTCTAGGTACTGACTGCAATGTGGAATACTTGCATTGCAGGTGTTGTTAGGGGCTGCGGTTTGCAGAACATTGGTGCTTGTGTCAATCTCAGTGCATACTACCTTGTCGGCGTGCCAGCAGCTTTATGTTTTGCCTTTTTCTGCCATTTTGGCGGAATGGTACAAAAACTCACTACCCTTACCGCATAAATAGGTTTTTATTTCACTTATCTTTCTGATTCGAAGAAACATCTAACAAACTGCGTCTGTGCTTCAGGGATTGTGGTTCGGAATAATGTGTGGACTCGTCGTGCAGATGCTGCTGCTGCTGCTGTCCATTACCCTGTGGACCAACTGGGAGAAAGAAGTGAGTAAATCAAACCATAGCTCCTTGTCACGCATCACATACTAATTGTTTTGTTGTGTTTTCGTAGGCGTCGAAGGCAAAAGACAGAGTTCTCAGTTCTTCCCTGCCTTTAGACATGACCACATGAACATACGAGATGGTACGAACGCGGTGCAATGAGACATGTGCACTCATCAAGCCTAACACTGTATACCACCACTGGGGCCTCATCTTGAAGCAAATACTCACCTTGATACAAGCCGAAGGATATGTCATGGAGGGTGATGTCTATGGAAAGCTAAATTGCACACACTCTGAGCTGCCAAATAGTATGTAAAACGACTCATTTTACTCTCGGCATTCGGCACCTACCACGGCATATGTTGGGCTACCAAAAAAACAGCAACTGGCTGGTTCAGCTGCTTGTTGACCCTAACATATGCATTCTGACCAAGATCATGAGACTGTCAAGTGTGACCTGGTTATGTTGCATCTGATCTGGGGATCCAAGTGCGCTTACATAGTGGAGTACCGACGATATTTTTGAAATAGCTATTGAGTTGCTACTTTCGAAACTTCTTGACATGCGGTTGCTGGCTGAGGCGATATAACTTTACATTCTACACGGCAGCCAAAATTATAAACATTATTAGTTGTAAAGCATGGATCGTTCACATGGCATTATTCCTTCTTGAATGAATAGAGTACTCCTTTTTTTTCATAGCAACCACACATTTCATTAGTAGAAAACGAAGTTACACGAACAAACATGAGGAAACTAAAAGACATACTAAAAAAGATTGTCCTGAAAACTTTGTAGATAAAATGATTGTCATAAAAACTTTGCAGATAGAATCCTAGAAGATAGAAAAATACAAAACTACCCCTACAATTTTCTGCATGCACCAAAGCCTACAACTACAGCCCAATTTCAACGCCGCCGAGAAGCAAACCGGTTGAGACGCCAAGGCTTCACCATTGCCAGATCCAAAGAAGTAGCATCGCCAACGAGGTTGTATGAGTCCATGAACAGACACATGTAGTCGTGACACGTTGACCGGGGACGTCCCGTACTTGATAGAGTACTCCTTTGTGTATGACCGGCGTAACCGGCAATAGCGCCTGCAGATAGAAGTAGTCTAGGTTGGTTTTCTCCTCGATGGCGGACTAGCGTGATGTCGTTTCCCGTCGCCTGACAAGGTAGCTGCCGAGTTGCGGCCTGGTCGCAGTGAAGAGCTCCAGCTGCAAGCTTTCATGGTGGGACGGGGCAGCGGGAGCGTGGATCTGAAGGTTTTAATGGCTCTGTAGAAGCATATCTAACACAAATTAAAGGTATCATTTGTCTTAAGCTCGCCTCTTGATACAGGGGACAACACTAGTGTTCACAAACTCAATAGATTTTTCTTTTAAACGAGTCAAAAGACTTACCAAAGATATTTGACCCATTAATTTATGAAAATCCAGACGAAAACTGTCACAAACACCTACACCAGTGTCATTTTCGAGAAGACAAACCACGTCGAGGTAGCTAGTAAGCGTCCTCTTCATCCCTTCTCCTTGAGCAAGTGAAACCCACTTCACCTTAGACAACCACTGACCTAGCTCTAGCTGCAACAAACACGTGAAAGCCACAAGAGATACATGCCAAATAGTCGACCACACACACCGGCAACAGGGCAGCTTCGATTCCGAAAGCGAGCTACGTTTGAGAAATATGCAAGGCTAGCGCCATGGAGGTTCACTACCGGAACGTCGTCGTCTCTAGTAATTGTTCGTTGCGTCTCCGAATTCTCCTCAAGAAAAGGTTCGACGACCTCCTGGACACGCCGAGAGCCGGCTACTATAACCTTACCACCTTTCCTATATCGGTATTCTCCATCGTCGTTTCCACACAACACTCGGGTCAAAAGCCAACTATATTCCACCAGTCCCCCATGCCGATGCACAACTCCAAGACCAAATGCCCTCAAGAGAGACAAGACATCGAAATACCTCCATCGTCCGATCACACGGATTTAGGGTTTCCCTCAAAGTTGTCACCGTTGAAGGTATGGCCTAGAGATAATAATATTGTTATTATTTATCCCCAAATTCATTATTAAGGTTTATATCTTTATGCTATAACTGTTGTGGTACTTGGATATTGAGTATTCGAAGAAAAATCCACACGTACGTGTAGAGATATGAACTAACAAGAGTGAAAAAACCCAAGACATATGAAGCCCCAATAAAGAACGCGTGAAGCCTGCGTCGAGATCAGACCGGGGCAGATTGGACTCCTGATCGGAGTGGATCTCCGGCAAGGGTAGGGTATCCCTAGTCGCCTAGGTCTTCATGAGAATAGCTTGTTGTGTGGCCTTTAATCCGTCGCCATATGTCACTAGTCCCTTTTGTTTTTTGAAACGCACTAGTCCCTTTCTTATTTCAACTGACACGATTTTTTATTTTGAAGGTAACCAACAACAACGGTTCAAATCAGGCGGGCGGCTGTTTCTCCGGTGCCTCGCAAGGCACCGTTTCTCTGTCCTGCTGCTCTTGACCTAGTCAGGCGTATGCAGTTTTCGTCTACCGCTGGTTTCTGACCCTGAGTTAGAGGTCCAGGCGGAAAAGTTTTGTTTCAGATTGGTTTTGAGGGATTGTGCTCTTTGAAGTTTCTTGTGGAGGATTTCTGGAGAGGTTGTACGTGAAGACGTTTGGTAACTTACGCTAGAGATTGTCTTCTTGAGGGTTGCAGCCTGCAGAAGGTGTGTTGTTCTGGTTAAGCAGCCAACTAGCTCGTCCGGGCGCAATGAAAACCCAATTTTATAACTGTCGAAGCGCAAAGAAAGCCTCGGCGGTTAGGGCTCTCCATGGGATAGTGGAGAGAGTGCGTCCTGACATTTTATTTCTTTCAGAAACTCATTTGAATAAAAAGAAGGCAACAAATTTGACGCATAGATTAAAGTTTGATAAGATGGAGATAGTGGAAAGTGATGGTCGAGCTGGAGGGTTGCTCATGCTCTGGCATGATGATCTGAATGTTACTTCCACTAGAACTCATTCTAATTATATTGATATTAGAATTGATGAGACATTGCCCACAGGATGGAGATGTACTGGTATTTATGGGGAACCAGCAGGTGACCGTAAGCACTTGACATGGGATTACATGAGGGAGCTGAAACAGATGTATAATCTACCTTGGCTGATCGGAGGCGATTTTAATGAGATTGCAGCAGGATGTGAAAAGGAGGGTGGTGCTTCACGCCCCCAACGGTGCATGCAGGCGTTCAGAGATGCATTGTCGGACTGCCTGCTCAAGGACCTGGGCTATATCGGTGATATTTTTACGTGGCGAAGAGGTAGGCTCCGAGAACGTCTTGATCGTGCAGCGGGTAACTAAGGTCTTTCACTTCTTTTCCCTCAGCTGGCTGTAGTCCATGAAGATTTCAACAGATCGGATCATCGGCCCATTGTGGTGGACAGTGAGTATCATTCTGGTATTCAGCGGGTTGGTAGTACTAGGCCTCGCAGGTTCGAGGCGAGGTGGCTGCGTGAAGAGTCAGTGGACTCAATTGTTCAGGCAGCATGGGAGCAAGCAAAAGGCGTTCCTGGTACAACGTTGGCACAAGCTACTAGCGATGTGCATAAATCGCTTCACCATTGGGACAAGGAAGTCCTAAAGGGCCCTCGTACTAAGCTTCGTGAACTGCAAAAACAGCTAAATGAATTCATGTCAGGCCCTATGGACGACGAAGCTCTGAGTAAGCAAAAGGAGATACAGATTGAAATAGAGGATTTACTCGAAAAGGAGGAATTGTACTGGGTTCAGAGAGGCAGGATCGATTGGCTCCACTCAGGGGACCAGAATACATCATACTTTCATAATTTTGCGTCCAAGCGAAGGAAGAATAATCATGTGAAAAAACTGAAAGATACAACAGGTTTATGGGTGGAGGATGAAGGTGCAATGATGGACTTGACCTCAGATTATTTCTCTAATCTGTTTACTTCCAAGGTTCAGGTGCCGGACCCTGATGTTATTGCAAAGGTGCAGCCCAGGGTCACACAATTGATGAATGATGCTCTTATGGCGGAATTTACAAGGGAAGAGGTTAAGAAGGCGTTGTTTAACATTGGTGACTTGAAAGCCCCTGGCCGTTGCACGCTGTTTTTTATAAGAAGTTTTGGGGTGTTATTGGGGAGGATCTCACGGATGAAGTACTGTAAGCAATTAATCAGAAGAAAATCTCTGAAAGTTGGAATGACACCACTATTGTTCTTATTCCGAAGGTGAAGAACCCTGAGAGTATTTCACAATTTCGTCCAATTAGTTTGTGTAATGTCGTTTACAAAGTAATATCCAAACTCTTGGCGGCAAGGTTAAAAGTTTTCCTCCCAGAAATAGTTTCTCCGATGCAAAGCGCTTTTGTTCCCGGACGTCTTATATCTGATAATTTCTTGGTGGCGTTTGAGAGTTACCATGCAATAAAGAACAGGAGGGCTGGAAGTTTTGGCACTTGTGCAGTCAAGATGGACATGCATAAGGCGTATGACAGGGTTGAATGGAGCTTTTTTAAATTGATCATGCTTCAACTTGGGTTCAAATGCCGTCTGGGTAGATTTGATTATGGCATGTGTTACTTCGGTACGATGCCAAGTGCGACTGAATAATTCATTGTCAGACTATTTTGCTCCCACACGTGGTCTACGCCAAGGAGATCCTTTGTCTCCATACCTATTTTTATTATGTTCTGAAGGCCTGATGAGTCTTATTACCTTTGAAGAGGTGCAGGGTAATTTACAAGGTGTGAAAGTTTGTAGGAATGCTCCATCTATATCACATCTTTTATTTGCCGATGATTCTTTGATACTAATGAAAGCTGATAGGAGTAATGCGACTAGTCTGAAGAAGGCTCTTGATGATTATTGTGCTGCTTCTGGACAACTTGTGAGTGTTACAAAATCAAGTATATTTTTTAGTCCTTGTACACTTGTGGACAGAAAGGTAGAAGTCTGCACTATTCTGCATATTATAACCGAGGCGGTCACGGATAAATATCTTGGTCTCCCACCTTTGGTTGGGTGGATAGAAGAGATTGCTTTCAACATCTCATTGATCGGGTTTGTAAGATGCTAAGTGGATGGAAGGAAAAAACTCTCTCTTTTGCTGGTAAGGAAACTCTCATTAAAGCAGTTATTCAATCTATTCCAGTTTATGCTATGTCGGTTTTCAACCTTCCCAAACAGATACTCAAAGGGATAATCTCAGCAATGTCTCAATTCTGGTGGGAGATGATGACCAACAGAAACATATGCACTGGTTTGCTTGGTGGAAGATGTGTATCCCAAAAAAGCAAGGTGGCATGGGCTTTAGGGATTTGGAGAGTTTTAATATGGCAATGTTGTCTAAACAATGTTGGAGGCTTCTTTCAGAACCGGAATCTATATGTGCCCAAGTGTTACGTGCAAAATATTATCCTTTAGGGGACCTACTAAACTGTGATTTGAAGAAGGGGAGTTCGTACACATGGCAAAGTATTTGGTCTGGGATTCAAACTTTCAAGCGAGGTCATATTTGGCGAGTTGGAGATGAAGAAATATTAATATATGGGATGATTGTTGGATCCCAACCAGTCCGAACAAAAATATCATGACAAGAAGAGGTAATATTGTTTATTCTAAGGTGTCTGAATTGATTGATACCGAAACCGTTCATGGAATGTGGAAATGATCAGATACTTATTTTGGCAAGCGGACGCGGAAAGAATTTTGAGGATCCCTTTGGCAGTCGGGATGATGGATGACTTTATATCATGGCACCCAAATAAAAACGGAATTTTTTATGTCAAATCTTCATATTATTTGGAGTGGGACTTTCAACATGGTCGAAAGCTACTTAGGACTCGGCCTTATGACTCATCAGTTGCGAATCCAGTTTGGAGGGCTATTTGGTCGTTGCGGACGCCGGCGAAAATAAAAATCCATAGCTGGCGTGCAATGCTGGGAGTGATTCCATGCCTTGGTGTTCTAGCAAATCGCCATGTTCCTGTATCCAGCCAGTGTCCCCTGTGTTCGGTACATTGTGAGAGCATAGCACATGCTTTTTTCAAGTGTCCCCGCGTGAGAGAAATTTGGGCCGGTCTTGGCATGCTACAGCTGATTGAGGATGCTTCGGTACAAGAGATAAACGACACTCCAATTCTTGAGTCGCTTCTGTTGGACTCGGCTACGACTTCACTGCTCCCCGAGATTCGTCGGTGTGACCTTGCGGCGGTGGCGATGTGGTACATTTGGTGGGAGCGGCGGAAAGCCACACATGGCGAGTCTGTCCAAGAGCCATTGCGTTCAGCCCAATCCATCATGGCTTTAGCTCTCAATTATAAAAGACTCAAGAAACTAGGTGCTCGTCCGATTAATAGGCACGGCTGGGAGAAGCCGACTGAGGATTTTGTTAAGCTGAATGTCGATGCAGTCTTCGACATCAACTCAGGTGCGGGTGGGACTGGCGTCATCATCCGAGACCACTTTTGTTCTTTTGTTTCAGGTGGAAGGTAGAGTCTACACTTTGTAGAGGACGCTGCAACAACTGAAGCGTGTGCGCTACGCGACGGTCTCCTACTTGCTGGCGAGATTGGATGCAACAAATTGATTGTTGAATCTGATTGTTTGGAGGTTGTGGAGATCATGCAAAATGGAGGGAACTCTCTGGGAGCGGCAGCAGCTATATATGAGGAGTGTACCTTTCTTTGTCGGGGTTTTGCACGTGTTAGTTTTGCTCATTGTCCTAGGGAAGCCAATATGGCAGCTCATGAACTAGCGAAGTTTAATGAGGTAACCATGGTGTGTGTGGCATGGTGATCCTTCTATTTGTATTCGAGCTGTAATTGCAAACGATGTATCTATTATCCCCAATTAATAAAGTACGCCATGATTTCAAAAAAAAACAGACAACGGTTCATCCCAATACATACGGCCCATTCGTAAGAAGATAAAGAGTCCTGTCAAACTCAAAAAAAAAAAAACGAGTCCTGTCGGTTCCATTCAGGCATTCACGCTCCTCCTGCGCTCGGGACGGCGCCACCGCCGCCCTCTTCCGCCGGCCGCCGCCATGTCCGTCCCCGCGGATCGCTCTCCCCCGTGGGAGGAAGGCCGTATTTCCACTCGAATCAGGTGCGTGGAGCAGCACCGGCAGCATCAGTCATGGCGACCATTCCCACCCTTTTCCGCCGATCCCCTCACCTCTCCTCCACCTTCGTTTGTGCAGGTCGTCCTCTACTCCTCCCAGCAGCGGCACGGCGGTCGAGCGACTCAGCGACGACCTCATCGTGGAGATCCTCTCGCGCGTCCCCGCCAAATCCCTCTGCCGCTTCACCTGCGTCTCCAACCACTGGCTGGGCCTCATCGACCACCCCGACCACCACAAGAAGCTCCCCCAAATTCCGACCGGATTCTTCCATAGCAATAGCAGCACCATCACCGACGAGTGGCTTCTGGAAGCACCCATCCACTTCACCAGTTTCCCGGGGAGACGCTGCCCTCCGATCGACACCTCCTGCACCTTCCTGCCCGACCACCGGCGTGTCGATCTATTGGACTGCTGCAACGGTCTCCTCCTGTGCCGCTGGTACGACATCTCCGGACAGGGTGACGAGTTCCGTTATGTCGTGTGCAATCCCGCCATGGAAAAGTGGATCATTTTGCCGGACTCAGGCAAGGCCACCAGCGAGGTGGGCTCCGTACGCTTGGGCTTTGACCCGGCCTTGTCATGCCATTTCCACGTGTTTCAGTTCATAATGGATCAGGAAGTTTACTGGGACCCCGACATCGTTGGAGTGGCAGTGTATTCATCTGAAACCGGACGATGGGTTTATAAGGAGAAGAGATGGAATGAACGTGTCAGACTCATTAATCATCAGTTAGCATCTGTCTTTCTTAACGGCTATCTGCATTTTCAAGCCGACCGCCGTGAGCTTTCCCTTGTCTAGCTGTGGTGGACACGGAGGGGGAAACATGGATGAACTTTGGTGTCCCTGATGGTGGTCTGATTGATGGTTTTATTCAACGGTCTCAGGGATGCTTGCATTACGCCAATTTTCAGAGATATGAAGATGGCGCTGTCCTTCGACTAGTGGTTTATGTTCTCGAGAACTATGAAAGCAGAGAATGGATATTGAAGCATAGTGTTGAGACTTCATGCTTATTTGGAGGGATAGAATATTGCCTATATGGAGGAATGGATCCTTCAATGGATGGGGGTTTCGATTGGATTGCAATTCATCCGGAATGCAACTTGATATTCTTCACTATTGGGTGGGAGAACAAATTCATGTACTACAATATAGATCGTCGGCAAGTCAAAATGATATCCAAACTTCTAGATGGCAGGTCGCCGTATGTGCCATATGTGCCGTTCTACGCAGAGCTGCAGTCATTGAAGAATTGACATCAATATGGGACTGCTGGTGCCTCTACAAGAAGTGGATCTTTAATGCTGTGATTAGTTTGTCTAATTTGTGCCGAACTATCTGTTGTCTCTACTGGTTTCTGCATACCAAATGTTTCTTGACAACTGGTATTTCTGTGTATTCGCATCGCGTAGTGTTTAAGCAAAAGTACTATGATCCTTTTGTAAAAATATAAGATCAGTGATTATCATGCAACTTAAACTTGCATATTCTATTCGCAGCTGTTCAAAGCATGCACATCTTATTGGCAGTGATTTAGGAAACGATCAGTTGTCTGCTAATGATATGATGTGTGAAGTTGAGCTAATGGTATGGCGCAGCACGCTTGATATTTTCTATTCGTAGTACTTGAATTGGGCTCTTATTTTCTGGCTGATGCATGCATATTTTTAAGTTTGGTGCAAGGGTGGTTCATTATGAAGTGAACTTGGCTGATTTCTGTGTGATAAGCCGTTCAAATTTGCAGTAACTTTCTGTTGTCCGCACTGGTTTCTGTGTACCAATGCTTCTGGACAAATGCCCTCTCTCTGTATTCCGTTAAGTTTGTGTAGTGTTGAGCGAAGATGATCATTTAGTAAAATACGTGACCAATGATTACCATGCTGCTTAAATCTATATCGTCTGCTTGCAGCTGTGGCCTGTAGGAAGATAAACATCTTATTGACAGTGGTACGTTATCAATTTAATGTGCGAAATTGTACTGATGATAAATTATTTGCTGTTATCTGATGGTATAACATTTTGGATGAATTCGATGCCGTCTCCTTTTATGTTAGGGCATGTTTTAAGTAGGAAATGTTGTTAGCAGCACATCATCAGGCAGCTCAAAAGAGTTTGAAACCAGCATAGCACTTTCTATAGTAGTCTTGCTTCTATATTTTCTTTTTGAACTAAATTTAGTCTTGCTTCTAGTTAGTACTACGGTGCTTGTAATGTTGCACATAAACTCCAGTAGAACTCAGCGTTGTTTCTGAACTTAGATTCTTGATATGCTATTAACGCTGAAACAACACTACAGCAGCACGTTGCCTGCGTTCAAGTATGTTACGGATCTTTGCTGCTATAGTTAATCTTTGAGATTCATAGTTAAACCAAATCTTATCCGTTCAAGGCGCACAATCTTCCAATTTAAAATGAAACCGCCTTCATTCAAAGTATTTCTCGATCAGCAAAGATTATCTAGCAGTTAGGAAAGTGATTTCATAGACTATATCATAGAGTGAAAGGCACCAGAGGTCACGAAGTTGCGCGAAAAGTAAGGATTGGTCACCAAGTTGAAAAACCTCAAAACGAGGTCACGAAGTTGTGGGGTAGTCAATTTTTGGTCATTCCGTCACGGTGGGCGTCAAGTTGCTGACGTGGCAGCGTGTTTTTTACAAAAAACACCTTGAACTTTTATATATTCTAATTGTTAGGTCCTTCTCCATATTTATTTTCGAGTGAAACGCACCAGAGGTCACGAAGTTGCGCAAAAATTAAGGATTGGTCACCAACTTGAAAAAGCTCAAAACTAGGTCAAGAAGTTGTGAGTTAGCCAATCTTTGGTCACTCTGTCACGATGGACGTTAAGTCGCTGACGTGGCGGACTATTTTTTTACAAATATCCCCTTAGAATTTTGTTTCTTCTAATAGCTAGGTCCTTCTCGATAAATCTGGGCACAGTTTGGTCTCAAATTTTATTTTTGCTCGCCGTCGTCACCTCACCGTCGCGTCCAATCTCCCGGTCTCCGACCTCCTCCTCTCCCTCCCTCCTCCTACCTAACCTCCGATGGCTGCCCGCTCGCGCCCTCCGCGCCCGTCGTCTCCTTCCCGCCCTCCGGCTCCCTCTAGCCGCCGAGCACGGTGCAGTGGCGTCGTTCGCGCGGGGCAAGGCCCTCAGCATAGTGGCGCACGGGCGCAGGACAGGAAGGGCGCACGGGCGCAGGACAGAGAGCCGTCGTGGAGGCGGTCGGCTGCCCCCAACCTCGCCGCGCTGCAGGCTACGACTGCGGCGTCGTTCCCGTGCTGCTCGGCGAGCCGTGCGTGGACGCCGACGCCGGACGCCGCTGCCGGACCCCGGATGTAATGCACAGAAGAGATGAACTGCTCCACGCGCCGCACCAGTTTATTTGGAGTATTTGTAAGAAGAAAAAAAATCGAAAAAGGACCTAATAATTGGAAGAAACAAAATTTTAAGGGGATATTTGTAAAAAAATAGTCCGCCACGTCAGCGACTTAACGTCCGTCGTGACGGAGTGACCAAAGATTGGCTAACTCACAACTTCGTGCCCGGTTTTGAGCTTTTTCAAGTTGGTGACCAATACTTAATTTTTGCGCAACTTCGTGACCCGAAAATATATGTGGAGAAGGACCTAACAAGTAGAATATCTAAAAGTTCAAGGTGTTTTTTGTAAAAAAACACACTGCCACGTCAGCAACTTGGCGCCCACCGTGACGGAATGACCAAAAATTGACTACTCCACAACTTCGTGACCTCGTTTTGAGGTTTTTCAACTTGGTGACCAATCCTTACTTTTCGCGCAACTTCGTGACCTCTGGTGCCTTTCACTCCATATCATAAGCACACAGGACTACAGGAGCGAACATTTGCTATTTCTTTGTCAATATATATATAAGATGCTTATACTATCCCCAAACTTTAAATAGAAGATACAGGCTTATGATGGATGACAATCATTGATCATGTCTTTTGCTAGTCAGAGCATGCATACAACAGTCAGAGAAAATGAGAACCTAATCTACTGATCCATAGTACGAACAATTGACTCCTATCGAGGATCTACTTCTTATAAGGAAGTCATGTGTGGAGTGATTGTAGCTCTGCGTACAATGGCACATATGGGAGATGTGGCAAACTGCTATCAAGACTGCAGATCACTTTGGCTTGCCGACGATCCATATCATAGCACATTAATGTGGTAGCATTCCCAGCAGTGAAGAAGATCAAGTTACATTCCGGATGAATCGCCATCCAACGGGTATCAACATGATGAATCTCCAATCGACGGGAATCGGTAACTTGTGTCGCTCCAAATATGTACGAAGTCTCGACATTATGCTTCAATATCCATTCTTTGCCGCCATAGTCCTCGAGAACATAAACTACTAGTCGAACCGGAACCACATCATTTTTATCTCCCTGGAAATTGGAATAATGCAAGTAGCCCTGTGACTGCTGAATAAAACCTTTCCACTGCCACATATCATCTTGGATAGGGATAATCTTCCATGTTTGCGCCTTGGTGTCCACCGCGGCTAGACAAACGGACGACTCACTGCCAATGGCGTGAAAATGCAGGCAGCCATTAAGGAAAGCAGTAGGCTTAAACTGAAGACCAAAAAGCTGAATATTCTCGCTCCATCCCGTGGCTTTACGAACCCATCTCCCAGTCTCAGACGAATACACATCCACTGTAGTGATGTCGTATTTCCAATTCCAGTGGTCTTCTTTCAGCAACACAAACACATAGAAGTGGGAAGACACGGCCGGATCGAAACCCAAACGCACCATGCCCACCTGCACATTGTCAACTGGGCTGGGCTCGGGCAACACCACCCACTTTTTTGTGGCGGGATTGCACACGACGTATCTGAACTCGTCGTCGCGAGTGGTGGCGGTGTTGTACCAGCGGCAGAGGACGAGGCCACCGGCGCAGTCCAAGAGGTCAACGCGTCGGCGATTGGGTAGGAAGGCGAAAGAGGTGTCGATCGGAGGGCAGTGTCTCCCAGGGATATTTGTGAAGTGGATAGCTGCTTCCGGGGGGCGTTCGTTGGTGTAGAAGAAGCCAGCCAGGGTTTGGGGGAGCTTTTTGCGGTGGTCAGGGTGGTCGATGAGGCTGAGCCAGTGGCTGGAGACGCACTTGAAGCGGCAGAGCGACCTCACGGGGACGCGCGAGAGAATCTCCACGAGGAGATCGTCGGTGAGTCTCTCGGGTGCCGTCGCGCTGCGCGGAAAATACGAAGATCTGCACATGCCACAGACAGTCGGAGATGGAGGAGATGTCGGGGGATCAGTGAAGAAGGAGGACGAAGGTTTGATCGATGAAGCAGCTGCAATCGTGGACCTGATGCGAATCGATGTGCGGCCTTCTTCCCAAGGGGTCGAGCGCTCCGCCTGATTGGACATGCCGGCGGAAGTACGCGGCGGCGGCGGCGAGCGAGAAGGAGGTTGCGAAACTTACGGCTCACGCCAATGGGCTGAACTGTATCACGGCTCCGGTAGGCGTTTGGCCTGGGCTGTCGACGCGTTGGTAGATCAGATGGGTCATAGGTGATAGAGTTGTTGTTCCTCTCTATGCTACAAAAAAAAGAAAGCGAAGCATAACATAGCTTATTCGTCCACAGTTTTATACTACTACTAATCTTTCGCCGGGAAAATTGTAATTCCAATAATGCACATACGTGATAATTAGATCGGTACCCAAGTTAATTCCTCAAAAGCACGAATTTAAATTATTTACCCGAACTAAGCAGGTAGATTATTCGTACATGAATTTGGATTCTAGTAGAGATTAAAAATTTGCATTATCTGTTCAGTTGTACTATATGATACTAGTCGGTACCCTGCATACATTGCTACGGACATAAGGGATGATTTTCATGTATGCAGAAAATAGCATGACCAATATAGAAAATGTTGATTTCTTTTCCGGGGAATGAAAATGTTGATTATGTCATGTACTCCTACAATCTAGTGTAACATAGTGTTGTTTTTTCCTTTTGGATGGAACGACCTCTTCTTCATTCCATTACCGGCTTACCGCTGACTGCCCAGCACAATCGTGTCAACAATTACATATAAATTTTTTGGGACCTGGGTTAGCCAATGTCCAGCGCTACCTTTGTCCATACATCCACGGTGTACCATGAGCCGCTAAAAGATCGGAATGACATCACCAGGTCCTTGTGCAAAAACTACAGAAAATGAACAAATTGGAGTTTGTGGTTGCTAGCTTCAAAACCTGTCATTCATTCTTGAATATGACTTTTCAGCATCATATCCATAATAAATCTCCTTTGTAATCAGAAAATAGTCAGTTTTGAACACCGATCAGCGGCGTCATCGCCAATACAGAGTCGAGCAAATGAGCAATCATGGGGATGCAGCAACGCGAGAATAGATTCAGTTTGCTTTGAAGGTTGGACCTGGAACCCCAGACTTAATTACAAACTTACCTACCTAGCTACCTGAACAAAACCCACAAACAAAGAATATGCCATCTACTCTGGGCCAGTGCTGTGTTTGAAAAAAAACTGTTGTCTCACGAAAGATTGCATATTATTGTGCAAGCACAGCTTGACTATGTTCTGCTAGCAATATTTCCAACTTACAACATGCCACGATCAATTAGCATCAAAGGAAGTGACAGTGTAATCATCGAAAGTGTTTCACCATCAGAAAAACAAATGGCTAGCACTATTTAAAGTGATCCCAAACAATGTATAATTAGCAGACAAAGTGATCATTTAATAGGTCTCTGTCAATAAGATGCATATACTTACCCAATTACAAATAGAAGATATCATCAAACAACCACTGCTCCAAACTTAATTACAAAAGATGTAGACATTAATCAAAGATAGTGACTAGTGAGAAACTGAGAACCAAATCAGGCAGACATGTGCTCCATAGTACAAACAATTGACTACTAATGGAAGACCCACTTCTTATAAAGCCACCATCAGTCTCATACTGATTTCATGCATGCAATGATTCTAACTCCGCATACAAGGGCACATATGCCAGAAATGGGGGATTATAATATTCAATATTGGAGATCACTTTGGCTTGCCGACGGTCCATATTATAGCATAAGAATTTGGAAGCCTGTCTCTCAATTAAGAATATGAAGTCACAATCTGGATGAATCGCAATCCAATGGTAAGCAATACGGTGTGTCCCTCCAGATATGTGTGAAATTTCTGTTAGGTTTAGCATAATCCGGTCTAACCCCTATTCCTCTGATCCTTTTCCGTAGTGCCGCTCACAATGATCAATTTGAGGCTAGGGGTTAGGGACCTTTATATAGTGCTAATTCCGGTTTTATTTAAACCATAATTCCGCAGATATTTATTCCAGAAACTCCAGGTTAACCAAACCAACCACGATCATCAGTAACCATCTAGGAGTTTCAATCTGCAATTAGTCCCACGAGCACACGTGTGTGAGTCACGTGCCGAATTTGAATAATTCAAATTCGCAGGCTTTAATCAATTCATATAGCCAACATATGAACAATCTGGCTTTCCACTCTATACTGTCCCGGGTATAATTCCAGCATATTCACATACACTGTATTCCAGTATAGACGTATCGGCTTCCTTAAGTATATTTCCTTAAATACAATTCCACATCATTAGTTGCCTGTTATTTCCATGATATTTCCACATGAAGTTTAATTCCGGAGAATGTAGTGTACAAATAAAATATTGCAAGACACAAATTCCTACATCTCCCACTTGACTGAAAACATTTTATTTCAACAAGTGAATTCCCACACAATTAGCATGGTTATAAAATAATTCCTTCCTTCAGTGTATTCATGTTGCATATAAACTTTGTGACTTTAGCACTCATATTATCACAAAGTAACAGGTTATGATGCGTCTTTCCGCGACCTTAAGTTTACGAAGAAAATTCCTTAACCATAGACCTTCCTTCAATTCTTGAGATGCATTGAAGTATTCATATTTCGTAAATAACGAGTATCTAAATCATGTTTCCTTTGTACGCCATAAAGACCTACAAAAGTAGATATTAACATATAACATAAAACAAAATTATCTTTTAGCGAGATCCTCTTTTCGAAAGTAGCGTCAATATATCCACGCGGTTGAAGGTTGAGATCGCCAAAAATGAATAATCCACGTTTTCTTGGCATTGAGCAACAAGTCTTTTATTTGATTGCAGCTATCTTTCCAAGATTCATATTCCATTTGCTAATAATTCCAGCAAATCATTTTTCATGCTAATCAAAAGCAACAATTATAGCGGAATGGCTAAGTTCAGGTCGCACAAATAATGTCCCACAATAATAGTGGTATGACAATTACTATTCTTTTTTCCTCACGAGTTAAAGTATAATTCCTCGCAGAGTATCATTCCTTTACCAAAGGTATTTGACAGGTTTGCAGTTTTCCATAGAAAAATATATCAAAACATTCACTATGTAATTCCACTCCCAAAACACAGGATGCTTTGAGCATTCCTTTCATAAGAAAGTTAGAACCAAACCAAGCTTTCACTTCCATCAATGTGATATTTTAAAATCAATAAGAACATAGTTAGCACATATAATGATAACACAAAAACAATTCACACTAACCTTTGTATACGAATATCTTCCATCAGTAATAAAACCGTATGACCTGATATACCATTGATGTGAAGCTTGTTCCAAGAACATGAATTAACCCAATCAGTTAGCAAACCATATCTTTATTCCCGCTTCCTCTAAATTTTAGAGTTTTCACAAAGTATAAATATTTCCTTTGTGTAAAGAATTAAACAACAACAACTTCCTCTAAATTCCAGAGTTTCCACAAAGTATAAATATTTCCTTTGTGTAAAACTTAAACAACAACAACTTCCTCTAAATAAATATATTTACAACCTATAGGCTTGCGGTTATTCGGTAAAATAATAAATTCTCAAACTTGTATTCCTCTCCATTGAGTTTATTCCTTTCCGCAATACTTCCACCCATAGTTTATAATAGTAACTATTTTAACCGTTTACATGTTCCTCTAAAACATAGAGTGACTTCCCAAAAAAAAGGACAATTATAACCAAGATATGATGGTACATGTTAATTCCTCCCACTTTTCCTAAACATATTAGTGTTGGGAGTTTACTTTGAGTTTATTCATATGATATTCCGGTGTGACAGTAAATACATGTTCATCACAAAATACCAAATTCCTACTTTCCACCAATTTTTCTATTCCCGGATCAAAAACAAAATACCATTTGATCCACTGGAATATGTACATTAAAAATAAAGGGTTGGTGTTCTATGTAGTAAATAATCTTCCCAATTCCATACTAACAAAATATATATAAAACACTTCCATTCCAGTTCACAAAATATAAACAGTGACTGTGATAAATAATGTCTTACTGAACACATAGTAGTATGTAATGTTTTTCCACATAACCAAGGAAATAACCAAGATTAATATTCCTCCATTCAACCATGGAGTATATGACATAAGACAACGGTGAATAATTCCATGCTCATTACACTAGTTTTATTATAATTCCTGAAGTGTACTTCCCCCACCAATCAGTTTTCAAACTTTTAATTCCTTTGATGAACTGATTTTCCACTTCAGTGTCCAATATTAATACAACAAAAACCTTCCGACTTGTATTATAAAAGATGTAAATAACCATTCAAAGTGTAATAATGAAACATAATACATATATATTCACCTCAAGTAGGAGTGTCCAAAAAATACCGTAAATATATGCCGATGAAGTATCATAATCCTCCCACTAAAGCTTTGAATTCCAGAATTAATAATCCACTAATTCCGTTCCTTGATATGTGACCAAGTTGTAAATGAGATGAAATAATTGAACCTCTAATGGGAGTGTAAAACCAAATGTCACATTGAAGAGAAATCCATAATTGATAGTCCTCCCACTTAAAGTTTATAATTCCATAATTAACAAGCGTAATTATGTTTGTAGAGTATGACCAAGTCGTAAATTTCATCAACAATAAATTTCAGAGCATGTGTTGCTATTTCAAGTATTCCTCCTTATGGAGTGATCTTCACAAAATGTACAGTTTGTACACCAACTTCCAATGGATTGTCAAGATAAATGAGTCCACTATGTTAAATTCCATAATGCACTAATTTTCATTGAGCAATAATTCCACTCTTCCTTTTCCACATAGCATACATAACCAACAAATTCCGATAGAGAAGTATAAATTAAATTCCTTCTCATCGTAGGTGAATATTCATGTCCTACAAAATAAAATGACACCTTCCCTCCACAAAAGAGTATAATGACATAATTCCAATTCCAATAATGAACTATAAATTCCTTCCCATTGTAGGTGAATGTATAAACAATAATAATTTTCCTCCACAAAAAGAGTTTGATGGCATAATTTCCCATTCCAAAGTTACACACATATAATTTCCGTGGAGTAAATGTTGATTTCCTTTTCCATTGGAGTATTTCACATTTTCCTCCAAAAATAAGTGATCGCAATTTGAATATAAACATCCTTGATGTCGTCTTCTTGTCTTTACGCCAGAATAATTAAGTACTCCAACAAATTCCAGAGTATGCCAACAACACCAATATATATTCCGGTGACTACGTCATACCGTAGCAATTAAAATCATCCGGCAAAGATAATCATTCAATTTCCTCGGAGTTTTTTTTCCAATTTCCTCCAGAACCATATAATGCCCAATAAAAGATAAACCAACAAAAAAAATATTCTTTTCCAGATTACGCATAATATTCCACGTAATATGTGCACTCTCATATTCAACAGCAAAATAATTAATATTTATCTAACTATGCGAACTAGTCTATTTTCCTTAGTCCAAATTCCATAGTTTTCCTTTCCCTTTGGCTTTTCCGGTTTAGATATATCAATGACATAAATCAATATTCTCAGCCGAAATAAATTCATGACTTTTCCTCTCTAAACCGTGTAACTAGAGACATTAAACAAGACTGAAAAATATAGTTAGATGCCATTGAGAGAAAAGTGTTACCGATCTGTAGAATTAACCAAATAAGTCTGGCCGTGAAAAATATTTCCCTGTTGTCTTCTCTGATGGCGCACGCACAACAGCAGAAAAACAAACCAGGTTTGATGGACATGGACTGGTACTCCTCGATCGGCGTGCAAAAGGGATGTGGATTCTCGACTTTGACTTGATGCACACCTCATAGTTTGCTAGCTCCTTCGATTCCTTGGTCCACGTTAATTTGCTCAGTATCAGATACGAGTAGAATTATTAGCCGATCCAGCCAAAAGATACAAAAATATGATGAATCTGCTTGCGTTCAGATCAAGTGCCCAGGCGAAGCACGTGCGTCTGGGAGACACAGCAGTACATCGATGAAATCGACAAAAAACTCGTGATGTGCAGCGCCTCGGGGACGCGAATAACTTCCGATCACGGTTCCTTTTCCTCCTTGACCAGCGGATGGTTGGGAGTTTCGATTAGTTTCCGGATCAATCTTACGCAGCTTCCGTAGTTTCGAGTGCACGGGCGTAGGGGCCTCGGCGAGTAGCTTGGCGACGTGGGGATATTGCGTCGTTCCATGGCGAACCACGTGATCTTCTCTCGATCAGCTCCAGGTTCTGACGGAAACAGCAAACATCCATCGGGACGTGCAGCACAGTAGCGCATCAATCCGACGGGACGGGACGGAGAGCGACGATCACGACGGCAGAGTTCAGAGCGGGCTTCGATCGGCGGCGACGTGATTTGCAGCGGATTAGGTTTCCGGCGACCGCACCGTAGCTCTGATACCGTTTAGCACAATCCGGTCTAACCCCTAATTCTCTGGTCTTTTCCGTGGTGCCGCTCACAATGATCAATTTGAGGCTAGGGGTTAGGGACCTTTATATAGTGCTAATTCCGGTTTTATTTAAACCGTAATTCCGCAGATATTTATTCTAGAAACTCCAGGTTAACCAAACCAACCACGATCATCAGTAATCATCTAGGAGTTTCAATCTGCAATTAGTCCCACGAGCACACGTGTGTGAGTCACGTGCCGAATTTGAATAATTCAAATTCGCAGGCTTTAATCAATTCATATAGCCAACATATGAACAACCTGACTTTCCACTCTATACTATCCCGGGTATAATTCCAGCATATTCACATACATTGTATTCCAGTATAGACGTACCAGCTTCCTTAAGTATATTTTCTTAAGTATAATTCCACATTATTAGTTCCCTGTTATTTCCATGATACTTCCACATGAAGTTTAATTCCGGAGAATGTAGTGTACAAATAAAATGTTGCAAGACACAAATTCCTACAATTTCAGCACTATGCTTCAGTATCCACTCTTTCTTGCCATAGTCAGTGAGAACATAAACTACTAGTCGAGCCACAGCAAAATCTTCATCATTTCTCTCAAAATAGGAATAATGCAAGCAGCCATGTGACTGCTGAAGAAAACCATTCTTCAGCTCTGAAGGGATACCGAAGATCGTCCATGTTTCCCCCTCAGTGTCCACCGCAGCCAGACAAACAAACGACCTACAGCCATAGGCGTGAAAATGCAAGCAGCCATTGATGAAGACAGTAGGTGAAGACGGATGAGGATAGATCTTAATACTTTCATCCCATCCCTTTTCCTTATGAGCCCATCTATTGGTCTCCGACGAATACACCTCCACTCCAGCAAGGACATCCTGAGCATCCTCTAGCAAGACGAACACGTAGAAGTTTGAAGACACGGCCGGGTCGAAACCCAAATGCGCAGCGCCAACCATGCCGGCATGGCTGGGTTCCGGCAGCATGTGCCACTCCTCCCTGGCAGGATTGCATACAATGTACCGGCACTCGTCACCCCCGGTGGCGTACCAGCGGCAGAGGAGGAGTCCATTGCAGCACTCCAACAGATCGACCCGCTGGTGGTTGGGCAGGAAGGCGAAAGTGGTGTCGATCGGAGGGCAGCGTCTCCCGGAGACACTGGTGAAGTGCAGAACTGGTTCGAAACGCACCTTGTCGGTGCGGCGGAGCTTCTGGCCGATGTAGAAGAACCCGGCAAGGGTTTGGGGGAGCTTCTTCCGGTGGTCGGGGTGGTAGATGAGGCTGAGCCAGTGGTTTGAGACGCACTTGAATCGGCAGAGTGAATTGGCGGGGACGCGCGAGAGGATCTCGACGATGAGGTCGTCAGTGAGCCTCTCGGCCGCCATCCCACAGTGGGCAGAGGAGGAATACCTGCGCAAACACAGATGGGGAACAGGTCATGGGGTCGCTGGAGGAGGAGGAGGGGAGGTTCAAACGATGATCCTGCTGCTTCACATACCTGACGCGAATCAAAGACGCCTTCCTGTCACGCTGGACGGCGATCCGCCGTGATGGACATTGCCGGCCGAAGAAAGCGGCGCCGTGGAGCGAGGCGGAGGCCGGAGGGGAGCAAAACCTACAGAGTGCACTAGCAAATGGGCCGTCGGTGTGCCAGTAGGCCGCTGTACATGGGTCAGTAGACTTTATTTTTCCATTAGTAGGCGCCTGGGCGGTATTCTGCTGTAAATTTTTTTTTTTTTAACAGGTGTGCCAGAAGACAAAGCATAGCGTACCATCTCCCTCCATAATTATTTCTCAACAAAAAAATCTCCCTCCACAATTTCTTGTTGTGTCAATCCATCTCAATAAAAAAATCATTCAAGCATGAACATCTCTATCTCTACTATATAATACTGAAAGACGACGTGGTGGTGGTACGTCGGGGTCTTTTTGCATTTTAACCCCTCAAGAATACTAAAATCAACCCGCCGTCCTTCTTTAAGTACCATACTGGTTCGGTTGTTTGGCTCCTCGACCCGAGCGAGGTACACACATCTTCGTCTGCGAGCGCTTCGAACAAAAAAAAAAGAACAAATCAGAGGCAGAGCACGGGAACCCCGCCGCTGCCGCCACTGCCGGGCGCCGAGTCACCCAGCAACACCACCAGCGCGGCCCTTTACTACTAGCCGCGGCCGGTCCCGAGCGACGATGGTGTCCTGCGGGGGCGGAGGGCCCCGAAGAAGAGGAGGGAGGATGGCATGGCCGTAGATTCACGACTCCCCTGGGGCAAGGTTGCCGCGGGGCAGGACGGCCGTGGGAGGGCGCAGCGTTGAGGGCGGAGCTCAGGGAGAGATAGACGCGCGGCTGTGGGGCAGCACAGGGGGAAGAAGGAGGCGTGACCATGCGGTGGCGTGGGGATTCAGTGCAAGTGCAATGGGAGAGGTAGGGGCGCGCTGCTGCAGCTGCTGCTGTTTCTTCGTTGATGTTGACCTGTTGTTGCTGAGAGAGATAGGAGAACAAGTGAGAGAGATCTGGATGTTAGAATACAATACGTGTACGAGTTCATGTCGGCGAAAGCGCAAGACTTCAAATCCAGTCGCAAGCGTCTGCTTCACTCCCGCTACGACTGAGGGGGATGTTAGAATACAATACGTGTACGAGTTCATGTTAGACTAGGACTCTTAGACCTACTTGTAGTCCAAGTCTATCTCCCTCCATGTACCTCCTTATATACCCCATGAGGGTCACCGTAATACAATAACAGAAATTAGGGATTCTAAAACTTTCACACTGGATGTTTCGTTGCTCCCTACCGCCGCCGCTTTGCTGTGATTTGCCTTTGCCTTTGTCGATTTCTATGTACATCGCGCTGTTGCCTTTTCTGATTGCTCGGCCGGCCGCACGGCACGAGCACACCCTCCCTTGCTGCCACAATCGCTGGTCCTATTATTTTTTTTCTTACCAGCCGCATGCAGCCTCACATCACCTGCCAGCCAGCCCAACATTTTATTTATTCATTGATTCCATCTCGTTTGTAGATTTGAATTTATTCAAAGGATGATGGTCCCACGTGAGACAAATTTGGTTGTTAATTTTCTCATCTTGGTAATGGCATCAACTCTTATGGGAAAAAATGGCATATAAAATTATTTCTATAGCACATGTTATATTGCAAAAAATTCATCATCCGTTGCAAAGCAAGGGTATTTTGCTAGACAGTGGTCAAAACAAAGAATAGTGTATATATAGCGATTTAAAAGAGCTTTTAGTTAGTCCGCCCACACTAATGAGAGTAGACCAAAATTTATTTGTTTTCGAATGATCCCCAAGCGCGTTAGAACGACATATTATGGTTTAGTTATGTAAGTCCGAGCAACAGTAATAAGTCCATGGATGTTGGGCACAACTTTGTTGTAATTTGATCAATCCCAATCGTCATAAAAACTCTTGTAAAGGTGTAAACAAATAGATATAGGTTATTGGTAATCTTACTATATTTCCTGTCCTAAAAAACGAAGTGGTCATTACCAGTTTATCTTGATGCTAGACAATCTTACTATTCATGCACTCTTTCGAGCCCCATGTTTTTAAATCTAAAGCCCCATGTTTTTAAATCTAAAAAACAGCCCGTTGCAAGGCACGGGCACGTTTGCTAGTACACGATAATACCTGAAAAAGAAATTCGGATCACTAATGACTACAAAGTTACCAGGTTTTACATGCTATTGGATTTATTGAAAATAAAGTTCAGATCACGATCCAGTCGATTGCTTCTATAAATCATGGTTTACTTTAAACCAGTAAGTGCACCAAACGCCATGATTGCTTTTTGTATTAGGTGTTAATATGAATTTATATCAATTATAAGGATCGTTGCCAATGTCAGGGTGATGTTACATGCAGTTATGCGATATATCATTTGTGATATTGTTAAGGGTATGAGCATATCCGAGCAAACAGAATTCAAGAGACATGATTGAAAAACTGAAATAGGGATTATAAAAGTGTGTTTCCAATGTGCAATTTTTTTTAAAGAAAATCCTATGTATATATGTCATATATTCTATGAATCTACAAAGTTTCATGAGAAAAATACAAACATACATGAGCTGTGCAGAAAAGAAAGACAAACATGGCGATTGTAATAGTAACAAATAGTATTGTTACTATTTAATAATGTTGATCAACATAATTTGATTTTCTTTTGCAGCTCACAAATAAATATAGTTTTTCCTAAAACTTTGGAAATTCATATTGCATCCCGCATATATAACTGGGATTCTAATTGCACTTTCGATTTATTTACATCTGAAAATATAGAGATCACTCGAACTTGAAATAGAAAAGTATTACCGCTACCAAAATAGGATAAAACAAGAGGAACGACTCGACCAATTCATTTTGTTTCATTTCCTAAATTGCAGAAAAAGCACATTCGACTAACATAAATTAAACATACAAGAACTTCATTCTCCCGTAGAGATACAGTTTGTTTATTTGTATGTGTATGATGCGGATTTCAGCCTTCGGTATTAGTAGAAGAATTATAAGAAACATGGAGTTTTCTATTGGACAAAAAAACCAGAAGTTACACACTAAATTATAGTTAAGTCGAGACATATTCATGGTTTGAAAATTTATGGCAATGTGCAGATATAAAAAGTAAGGACATGCTTATTTTTCGAAATTTCAAAATAGTTTATGAAGAACTTCTTTTGAGCATGAGAACTAAAAAAACGTGTCCATGCTAAGTGAAGTTCAGGGTTATTGTTGGAGGGCCGACTTTTATTCAAATCCATAGGAAATAAAAAAATTTAAGACAACAAGGAATCCCGATACTAACTCTGGCATTTTTTTCCCCGGATCCGGGGGCAATCAGTGGCCTTTGCATAAGAGCAATGCACATAGCCTGTTTTTATTGTGAAGTCCTTAAGTCAAAGTTTACAACTTAAGAATCACACCAAATGACAACATGAATCAACCATCGAAAAACATACAGCGAAAGGCCTCTATACGTCTTGTATTCTATTAGAATGTCGTTTGTTACCCTAAATGCGCCATCAATCACTCGTTTGTGGGATACATTTGTCATAGGTGACTTATAAGAGCCCACGTTGTTTTTTGTAAGTATTTGAAATGGTAGTAATGATTTTTTTTTTTTTGAGATGGCTGTAATGAATTTGCGATGAAGTGTCCATACACGTATCCAGTTTTGACGCTTCTGTTCAACAGTGGGCCTCGTAATTTTGCTCACTAAAATTGGTCACGTGAGCCACTCCACTCCCTCTTTCTCTCTCCTACGTCTGAAAAAATTAAGACTACTTGACTGAACAATGAATTGAAGAGCTTGGACCTTACCCCTATCCCCATCTACAGTGCATATAGGCGATTTCTTGGGCGAAACCGCGCGCAGCAGCTCGCCGCCGGCGATTCGCCGGATCCCTCGCCCTCCGGCGGCCGCTTCGGCGGCGGGAGGACGGGGGATCCCCGGATCCAGGCGTGTACATAGTCTAGGTGTGCGTGGTGGTGTGCTAGCCGGCAGTGCTGGGGTGGAAGCGGTGGTGCCGGAGTGGCTTTTGGAGGCGGTGGTCTTCTCCCCTGTCGGCGTGGCTCCGGTGGAGCTCCGCCGCGGATCTGCCGCCCCGCCCTCGTTCGCGGCTCTTCGGAGTGCTCGAGAGGGCTCCCCCTTCGCCGGAGTTCGAGAGATGGCGGATCCGGCGGTTGACGACCTTGAAGAAGCGGTTGCTGAAGGCCAAGTTGGTGTGGCTGTTCTTCGTGCAGGGTGGAGGTGCTTAGGCACCGAGGAGCGTCGACTTCCCAGTCGCGCAGGGGGGCCTCCCAGTCCAAGGTTTTGGAGGTGGGGCGGCGGGTTTCGCCGGCGCAGCGGTCTGCTCGAAGACGACGACGCCAGAACTCAGAAGGACCTCGTTGTAATTTTTTGTTTTCTGGGCTTTTCTGTTAGAAGTTTGGCTGATGTAACTGTAACTTCCTCGCAAAAAAAAAAGAACAATGAACATTACATTGTTTGCTTCCCACAGTTTTATCTCACACCACGCAAAACGCATGTTCAAGTCAACCTCTACCCGAGGAAGGCTAGCTAGTAAATAATAGAACCGCGAATGCAGCTACTCCGCATCGTTGCTTCAGAGTTGGGCTAGCGTTTGCTTGACATAAGTAGATCACTGCATTGCATAAGGAGATCGTATGTCCTAGCAGTTCATTTTTTAGTAAGAAAGGTCCCCCAAGATGAAACTGCAGTTCAGAAAGGTATTAATTAACTGAACATACAACTCAACTCTTCAAACAGAGCCTCTACACGTCTCGCATAAGTAGATCATTGCATCACACCAGTTCGTTGATTCACTTTGCCTGCCCCTACCACATTTGGTCTTGCTGTTACTTGGTTCAGGTAGCTTTTGTTGGTGTTAATGCTTCTGTACATAATTTAGCTCAGTAGTTGAACTAACACTTTGCAAGTTAGAATCGACACAATACTACGGAAGCGTTATAAAGATATAAAAACAATGGTAGCAATCCTGCTGTCATATCGCCCATAGATTATTAGTTTAACAAATGATCAAAATTGAACATTGACTTCCGTAGATAACTTGGTAGTAGCAGCAGTAGCACGTACTAAAAGTAACATGCTGTGGCTTGTGGCAACGTCAAAATTCCACTTTTGGTGGAACATATACTACAGGATATAAAAAGTGCACACATGATGGGTGTGGGGACCCCGGACTAGCTGTCCGAAATACCTTTGTGCCTACACATCAGCGATCCCATGATCAGTCTGTCGCTGAGCACAATCAAACTGGTATCAAAAGAACATCCACAAATACCGAAGGAAATTACTTACTTGATTGAAACCATAAGCTTCAACAGGTACTTGCAGCGGAAATCACCAAACAACGTGGAGGCCAAGTCATATGCCACAACCCCACAGGCAACTGACTGGGAAGCGCCCTAGTTTGCATTGACGTCATTTAAAACTTCTCCTTCGAACTGCTCCTCTTCAGAATCTGGTTAAGACAATAGCCAGGGACGAAACCAATATGAGTACATTTGATTGTACTCGCAAACTACCACCGATATGAGCATGCCCTACTCTTTTATTTGTTTAAATAAAACTTTGTTTGCTTTGAAAACTCTATATCTTTATTGGAAAAAGGAAAGAACGCTTTTAGAACTTTTCCCATAATTCTATCTTTGTAAGAAATCTCTTTAAAACTTTTTCCCGAAATATATCTTTGTCGAAAAATGATAAGAAGTCTCTTTTAAAACATTTTCCCGGAAAATCACCATTTTATCTGTTTCTCCAAAACTCCTCCTTTTTCTGACCATAGTCCGTCATGGTCCACTTTCCTCCATCAACATCATACCAACTCATTGGTATAGTAGTGGAACACTTTCTCCACTTCATTTCCCTTTTAAAATCAAATCTTTTCAAAACTTGCACATGGTTTTAGGACAGCCTCCCAATTGTCCATATCCGAGAACTCGGCTATTCGAATAGTTTTGACCCTCTGCAGAGGTAGCATGCTTTTTGCCCACACCCATCCGGTAACTCATCGTGTCAGCCACGTCTCGCCATACAAGGTGTATGCGAAGTTGAGTCACCGACCATAGCCTGTCCTTTGCTCATGCTAGTATAGGACCCTGCCCATATGACACTTTCCATCGACACTCAGTCCAGTTTCCCGTCAGAAACCCTAAGTGTGAGGACTCATAGTTTTGCCTGGCGGTGTATAGGGGACATCCTTCTATCCTCCTCCTTATCTATTCAAAGAGTTTGAGCGAGGACCCAGGTCAGGGTAGGTCCTCAGACCATCCCCTCATGCATAACGGAGTCATCTCCGTCGATGAGGCATCCCATACTAATAAGAGCAAATTATATGACTAAGCCCTTTCCCATATGTGGGTAAATGTGGTCGCACAGGGTAAGATTGGTCGTCATAGTACTAGGACACTGTGCATTTTTCATAAACATCATCATTCTCCATTTCTCCACTTCAACACCGACATCTCGGCATTCCATAACCACACAAGTATTTTCAAAGGAGTTTTGAGTAAACAATATTTTTCCCATCCTATAGTTTGAAAAAGAATTTCCATCTAATATCTCCATATAGGGTGTCAAAATAATATACTTATATTTTGGAAAAAGGGTGTTCAAAATCATAGCTTTAGTGGCAAACACCACATAAATCACTGATGCTCTTTATAAGTAAAACATGTGAATCAAAATAGAGGTATATAGATGCAAGCTCAGAGAATAGCTTGCCTGATTTCAGCATAATGTTCCTGGACTTCTCCTTACTGATCAAGAAATAAATTCCCAATTCTCCTTCAATAAATCTTTTCCAAATACCACTCCGGTAGCGTTTATCTCTAGCGTCGCAACATGAAAATAAAACAACACTCAATAAGCAAACCAAACCACAAGTGGTATACAAACAAGGAACAAACCACAAGTATCAAACTAATCACTCAAGCCACAAACTAAGATCTACTCTAAGAACACTTCAAGGAAATCTGCTTTAATAACAAGCCCAGCACAATTTATTTACTAAAGCTACAACAATCATAAATAAAGGATACAAGTTAAACTAAAAACAAACACTTAACAACCACCACCACACCTTGCTAGAGGCTAACAAATAATTAATCCCAATAAGCGAAACAACACATAACCACATGTTTAACTCTATGCTAATAAAGCAATTTACTTAACAAGTCAATTTACCCGGACAAAATTACAAGGGCATAATACTAGCAAGAGTATAACACCATACACATGCCCAAAACAAATGGGCACAGAGAAATCCTCAACTAGAGGTAATTAACAACTATTTTTCCCTAATCAGGAAATACTTCAGACAAAAGTTAAGTCACCTTTAGGGATTACTTTTATTAACAAACTTAATCAACCAGTAGCTTACAATTTTAGTTGCAAGTGGCTATTTAGCTCATATGAATTATTAAGCACACAAGCATAATTAAACAATTGTTGAAATTTGTTAAGCATCATTAACCACATATACTTTACTCAATACTATCTTAACACAAGTTACTAACAGTACTAACATACTAAACAGCAATAGCAAATCTATAACAGTACCTAAACATGCAACAAACAACACAAACAACATTTTCCTAATAAAGGCACTTAATTCTTTTTCCTTTTATTAGAGGCAGAAAACATCATTTTTAGTGATTAGTTAACCTAGACTGTTCTGTTGATCCAAAATTCAAACAGAGCTAGATCTAGGTTCTCTATTAGTATTAGAAGCTAACACAATTGGATTTACTCCAAAAATCCTCACACAAAAATTCACAAAAATCACCAAAGTGCCACTGGTGTGTTCACAAGAATGGATAAAACTTCTGTTTTAGGTTTCATTTGCAGGCAAGACTTACACATCTAGAAAGGTATCACTTCAGGCTATCCATAGAATTTTAGTTTGCAATGTTTGGATTTATAAAACTCTAGATATTAAAGATTTGGTGAAAAAGATACTTTCTACAAGATTTAATATAGACAACAGTTAAAATTATATTTTTGCAAACAGCCAGTTCTGGATGTTTAAGAAAACACACAGGAACACCACAAATTTTATACCAAAATAATTGCACACATAGATTCACCACAAAAGAATTAAACCTACACTGTGAAAATAACAGGAAACTAAAACAATAAATGGATCTACTAAAAAAACAAGAATGGGCCAGATCTGCCCAGATCTGAGCCGACCGGAGCTGGGCCGGCCCATTGCGCGCGCTGGCGAAGGGGTACGCCTCTTTCTTCTTCCTCCAGAACGTGCACGGCAGCGCGAGGTCAGCAGGGAGCGAGGCGGGGACGGCGCGGCGACTCCGGTGCTCCTAAAAAGAAAAGAAGATGTTCATGAGGTAGCGCGCGAGGAGGGGATCTCAGGGAGACGAAAATGGCGGGGAATGGTGGTCTGTGCAGCTCGCGAGCTTGCTCGACATCTCGGCGACGGAGAGGAAGAGGATGCGGACGGCAACGGCGATCCCGGGCTTCCCAGCTTGATTCCTTCGGCGTGGAGGGAGAACCGGACGCGGGGAAGCTTCTGGTGCTCTTCGATTTGGACGGGGAGGCTTGAATCGACGGCGGCAACGACGGCCGTGGCGCTAGGGTTTCGGGTCATGGAGAGGAGCAGAGAGAGAGAGGAAGGAGAGCGAGTGAGTGAGGGAGGGCTGAGCGTCGTGGGGGGCCTCCTTATCTCCTCACCGAGCGGCAGGAGGAGCGGGAGGGGGGGGCCTGGGCGTGCGACGTGCGGGAGCGAGCGACACGGCGCCGCGCAGCACTGTCGCGCTACAGGAAGGAGACGACATATTTACAGAAACCCCCCTGCCTCTTTCTAAAATTCCTCTATTCCATTTTCTTTTTAAAACCAGAAGCATATTAGGAATTTAATTGAGGCAGTAAAACATTTTATAAAAATTTGAAAATATTCATGTAGCCTCCCCAATACATGTAGAAGCTACACAAAAATTGGTGTTGTAAAATAAAATATTTTGAACTACATTTGTTCATAAAGTTTAAATATGTTATTTTTCTTAAATACAAATTTATAATCCTTTGAAATTTTGAAGCAAGTTCAAGATATTATTTTTGGAACTCTTGGAACTTCCTTGACAAATATTTTAACTTTATATAATTTTCATTTTCATAGAGAAAATATTTGTTTGAAGGAATTAGAGAGTTAGGTAGAGAGAATAATTTATTAAAGTCATCTTATTTGAATTGGAATCTTTAATTCAAGTTCTTGAATACCTTTAGAGGTTTTGCTTATATTCAAGTCACATTCCAAATTTGTTGTCAAGTGTGTTTGATTTTAGTATTAGGCACAACTGAGGAATTGTCCTCACAAGCAACAGACACAACAAGATCAACATCACAACCCAGTCCACACAAAGTCAAACACAGCAATGGGAAGTAAAACGCAATCATCAGTGAAATATTTCAAAAAGTTTTTGTTGGTTCTGAAATTTAGGTCTTGTGAAACTAAGTTTTTTTTAGTTTTAAATTTGGGATGTGACAATGGGTCAATGTGTAGTTCTCCCAATGCAGTGCAGACCTTCGATCCTTAAATGCCAAATCGCACTAACCTAGGGCCAGGGGCCGGATCCTGTAGACATCGATCCAGCATGAAGCAGTCCACCATGAAGAAGTCCACAAACCATCGCAAGAAATTGCTGCTCTACCTTGCCCCTCCTCTCCTGCTCACCACCGTCTTCCTCTACCTCCAGCTGGAAACCCTCGCCCTCTTCTTCAACATACGATGCAACGCCAGCTGGCCCCTCGACTCGGCTAACATCACCGGCAGTACCAGCAACGATGACGTCGTGGACCGGCTCCGCGCGTCGGCCACCTTCCTCCCGCTTAAAGACACCCGGGAGGGCCACGACACGTGGTTCATCAGCACCCTAAACGACACCTCCGAGCCGGAGGGCGAGGCGAGGAACCTGCAGTTCCCGTCGGCGGCCTCCTCCGGCCGCCTCCTCTGCATGGCAGTTCCTTCAAGCCGCGACGGCACCAAGAACTCCTACACGCTTGCGTGGCGGGACGCAGTCCCCCTCGACGCGGAGCTCCGTCCCGGCCTCACGTTCCTGTCCGAGACGTTCTACGACCACAGCAACCTGTGGCACGGGCTCACGGCGCTGGTCCCGCTGGTGTCGTGGCACGCGAGACGCCGGTGCGTGCGGCCGTCGAGGTGGGCCTTCTTCCACCATGGTGAGGTCAGGTCTGGGATGAGCGGGTGGCTGATGTCGCTGACCGCGGCGGCGACCGGCGAGGAGGTGGACGTGGAGAGGTTCTCTGGCTCCGTCCCGGTGTGCTTTGAGGAGGCCGTGGTGTTCAGGAGGAACCTGGCAGGCATGAGCACGGAGTGGCTGCTGGCGACATTCGACCTCATGCGGTGCAAGGCTAGGGCTCAGTGCGGCTTTGTGTCCAGGTTCGGCGCCAACGGAACAGACGCAGCGGCGGTGCGTGTGACCATTCTTTTCAGAAGGGGCGGTCGATCTTTCAAAGACGAGGCAGCTGTCGAGCGGGTGTTTCAAAAGGAGTGTGCGCGCGTCCCTGGCTGCAAGCTAACCACCGCGCAATCCGGCAACTTGACCTTCTGTGACCAGGTATGTTAAATTAATTAATGGGTCCGTCTATGTCTAAATCGATATCTTCTTGGTATTAATATATTTCCTTTATAGAAAAAATCTAAATCGATTGAGATTCTTAAAAAAAGATTACATAGTCGATGCATGCATGCATGGCAGGCACCATGGATCATCTCATTGCATGGTTTGATTGGCAGGTGAGGCTGCTGAGCGACACCGACGTGCTCATCTCGGCGCACGGTGCGCAGATGACCAACCTGGTCTTCATGGACAGGAACAGCAGCATCATGGAGTTCTACCCCATGGGCTGGAGGCAGAGGGCAGCAGGCGGGCAGTTCGTGTTCCGGTGGATGGCGAGTCGCGCGGGGATGCAACATGAGGGCTCCTGGTGGGATCCCGCCGGCGACCCATGCCCCAACGGCAACCCGGACATCTTCAGCTGCTACAAGAACCGGCAGATTGGGATGGACGAGGCCTACTTCTCCCAGTTCGCCACCAAAGTATTCAACGCCACCAAGGAGCGCAAGATGGGCATATCCAGTGAGGCAGCAGCGAAAGCGCAGGCGCAAGAAGGAACTTGCCAATGCACCTAGCTCAGCAAATGTATGCCGCCGAGCTGCATTGTTTGGTCAATCAGATTGTGCTGGCTACAGGTTGCATATGTGATATGTGTGCAGATGCCTATTTAACTAGTTAAATGGCTCTTTCTTTTTTTCCTTTGGTTCAAATGGAACTACGGAGTGTTTTACTTACATGGGGTTGATTAATTTGTGAAGCGAGCATGCATATATATTGCCACCGTACATACATTTATGGTCTTGTCAAATAGTAATAACAGCAATAACACAAATTCAGTTTCTGGTCCATTCCTGGCAACTCAAAAGTAATTCTGATAGGCCCTTTTTCCCTTTCCCTCCCTTTTTCGCAACAAAAAACTTGGCAAAAAAAAACAAGCAAAGATCAAATTTAATAGAAAAATTATTCTTTGGAGCGTTAGTTTAGGCATGAACCAAACATACCCGAAGCCTTTGTTGGAGGAGTCATGCCGAGCACCTTGAGGATGAACGCGAAAGTGAAGGCAGTCTTCTCACAATTTCTAATTACTGCAAATCAAAGAGGAAAAGTTAGGCCACAAAAGCAATGTTACTTCTTCCGTTTGGTACCCACAGCATGGTAGACCAAGAATAAGCGCTGGAAGCCAATCGCAGACAAGTACTTTATCATTCCTTATTTACCTCCAACGCCAAGCTCGCACTTAAATAGGAGGAGAGTGTCCTTTGTTTTCACCTCCGACAACAAATTTAGCAGGCTCTCCGAGTACATCTATAACCGGGGCCAACAGAAACTTGGAAGCCAAGAACCATACCGTTTAAGAAAGTGGTAGACAAGTGACCGTTTACTAGGTATCTGTCAGTAAGATGTGTATACAGGTATACTTTCCAAAACTGCAAACTGAAGGTATAAGTTCAAGCTACATGACATTCATCATGACTTTTTAAAAGATCATTGCACATTCGCTCAAATAGTCCGTGAAGTTAACAAAACATGTGGCAAACATTGCTCCAGGCTAAAAATTGTGCTGACATTAGACCAAACATTTCCACAAGTAAAAGGCATCAAAGGAAGTGAAAATGTAATCATCAAAAGTGATTCATCATATAAAACATATGTCTAACATTGAATAAAAATTATCTCACATTATTTACTAAGTCTATGTCAAAAAGATGCATACACTTCCCCAATCGCAAATAGAAAATATATGAGTCTAAGTTGCATGATAATCATTAATCATGTCTTTTACTACACAATCATAATTCTTTTTTCCTGCACCACTACTCAAAAATAATATCCAGAAATCAGTCAAGATGCCTCAGCACTGAACAACCATTTCTCCAAATTTAGAAGGATGTAGGCATAAAAAAACTGAAACAGACATGCCAATCACACTGCTCCATAGCAATCGACTACTATCAAAGATCCACTTCTTATAAAGGCACCACCATCTCATATTGACTTCACTTTTGCAATGATTGTAACTTGGCGTAAAATGGCACATAAGGCAGATATGGTGGATCACCACGTTCAAGACTGGAGATCACTTTGATTTTCCCGTGGTCCATATTATAGCGTATGAGTTTGGTAGCCCATGTCTCGGTTAAGAACATCATGTCACATTGTGGATGAATCACAATCCAGCTGTAACTAGTAAGATGTGTCCCTCCAGATCTGTTTGAATTTTCAACACTATGCTTCAATATCGGCCACTCCTTCTTGTCATAGTCCTTGAGAACATAAACTACTAGTCCATCACAGTTTTTACCTCTCTGAAAACTGGAAAAATGCAAGCAGCCCTGCGACTGCTGAAGAAAACCATTACGTAGATCACCAGGAATATGAAAGATCGTCCAGGTTTCACCCGTCGTGTCCACCGCCGCTAGACAAAGGGATGACAACATATTGGCATAGGCGTGAAAATGCAAGCAGCCATTGAGGAAGACAGTTGACGGAAGACCAATATGCATAATATTTTTTGTCCCATCCCTCTTTCTTATAAACCCATCTCCTGGTTTCCGACGAATAGACCTCCACTCCAGCGATCATGCTAAATCCATCGTCCTTGATTTCTGGGAGCAACAAAAACACATAGAAGTTGGAAGACACGGCCGGGTCGAAACCCAATCGCGCTAGGCCGAACCTGCAAGGAGCATGGCTGGGATCCGGCAGGACAACCCACTCCCGCGTGGCAGGATTGCACACAACGTAACAGCACTCGAGGAAGTCGTCGCCTGGCACGTGGTACCAGCGGCAGAGGAGGAGGCCGTTACAGCAATTCAGGAATTCGACGTGACGGTTGTTGGGAAGGAAGGAAAACGAGACGTCCATCGGAGGGCTGCGTATACTCGAGATATTGACGAAGCGGAGAGCTGATTTCGGGGTCCGAGTGGAAGTGTGGAAGAAGCCGGCGAGGGTTTGAGGGAGCCTTTTGCGGTTGTCCGGGTGGTCGATGAGGCCGAGCTAGTGCTTGGAGACGCACCTGAAGCGTCAGAGTGACTTGAAGGGGACACGCACGAGGATCTCGACGACGAGGTCGTCGGTGAGTTCCTCGACGGCCGTCCTGCTGTGGGGGAGAGAGGTCAGTCAGGGGCCTGCTGAAGGAAGAGGAAAGAATTGAACGATCATGCTGAGATGCTTCACGTACCTGAGAAGAGTTGAGAGATCCGCTGGGGTGGACATAGCGGCGGTGCCGCCGCCGTCGAGTGGAGGAGATAGGTCAGGCGCTTGGAGAGGGCCATCCACCATATCTGCCATATGTGCCCTTGTACTTGATGTAGTTTTTTATCCGGACCATCAATGAAGAAGATGAAGTTACGTTCTGGATGAATCGCAACCCAATTGAAGTACCCCTCGGAGATCCCTCCAAACACGTCATAATTGTCTTCATCTGCAATTCTATGCTTCAGTACTGTCCATCTTTTGTTGGCGTAGTCCTCGAGAGCGCAAACTTCTAGACATAGTTGAGCAAGAAACTCATGAGCGTTCAAACTGACATAGTTCAGGTGGCCGTGCGACTGCTGAATGAAGGCAATAACCTGATCACCGCGATACACATCACAGGGGATATCGAAGCTCGACCACGTTCCTCCCTTGGTGTCCACCGCAGCCAAGCAAGCGCGGTCCCGCCGACTGCGGAGAGTGCGAAAATGCAGACAGCCGTTAAGAAAGACGGTCGCTGAGCAAGGTTCGACGAGGCTAACGTTTGTTCCCATCCCTTCTCCCTGTGGATCCATCTCCCGGTCTCCGACGAGTACACGTCCACTCCGCTTAGGTGGTGGCGTGCATCCTCTAGTAAAAGGAACACATGGAAGTGTGTGGATATGGCCGGGTCGAAACCCAAACGCGCCATGCTCACCATGCAGTCGTCGGGCTCGCTGGGGTCCGGGTTCGGCAACGCCACCCACTGCTTTGTGGCGGGATTGCACACGATCAGTGAGTCGTCGGCTCGAGTGGTTGAGGCGTCATACCAGTAGCAGAGGAGGAGGTCATTGCAGCAGTCCAGGAGATCGAGGCGCCGGCGGTCGGGCAGGAAGTCAAAGGAGGGGGAGAAGTAAGGGTGGCCGCTCCCGGAGGCATTGACGAAGTGGAGAGCTGATGTCGGGAACCGGTTCTCGCTGGTGGAGTTGTAGAAGAAGCCGACGAGGGGCTGGCGTAGCCTCTTGCGGTGGTCGGGGTGGTCGACGAAGCTCTGCCAGCGGCTCGAGACGCACCTGAAGCGGCAGAGCGACTTGATGGGGAGACGCGAGAGGATCTCGACGATGAGGTCTGAGTCCCTCGAACGCCGCCATGTCGCTCCGGTGAGAGGAAGAGGAAGACCTGCACGCACAGACGCAATGGATCAGCGCGGAGAAGGGAGAGCAAAGGTTTGGCGATGGTTGATGGTGGTGGTACCTGGCACGAGTCGAAGCGCGGCCTTCCCCCACGGATCGGACATCGCGGAAGAGGGCCGTGTAGGTGCCGGTGGCGGCACCGTCGAGCGAGACCTGCACCGTCGCCTTGATCTGATACCCATCGAGCGAGCTAACTTGATATGATACACCTATGGTCTATGGAGCTATCCAGAGCTGCCGCGTAAACTCTGCGTTAGCCAATTGGCCGCGTGTGAGTCTAAATAGGCCGCTGTATCGTCCGGGGTAGTCCGTAAGGATGTGATAAGGGCAATGATTCTCAGGAAAGGAAACTGTCGACGGCAATGATTCTCCAGAAGGAAACTATCGACGGCACAGTCATACATCTCCGGGCACAATTTTAGACTATCAATCCTTCTTGTACTCCCTCCGTCCAAAAATAAGTGTCTCAACTTTGCTCAAAAGCGGATGTATTTATATAAGAATTGCAGTTTCAGTCATGAACTTGTCCGTCTGTGGTTAGAACTGTATTATGGCAGAAAGAGACAGACATGTGAAAGCTCTGAAGCTTCCCAGTCCTTCCAAGTCTTCAGACCTAGACTCAACAAACATGTACGAAGAACGCAGAAAAGGAATTTTGCCACAGCGGTCAGCAATGGATCCGCTATCTACACAAGAAGCCATTTTCATTTCATTTCCATCTCATTCCTGTAAAAAATGGGGAAGGGGACTTACAGTATTCACACAAAATCACTCTACAGTTATCTGCAACACGGTGGTGAGCCTGGGTTTTCTGTATCGTCTCAACAAGAGCGAGGAGCACACGACGCTTACAGACGAGAAGGCCATGCAGGCGCCGGCCAGCCACGGCGGCATCTGGAGCCCGTCAGCGGGAACAGCGCGCCTGCAGCTATTGGTATGGCCACGACGTTGTACGCCATCGCGAAGAAGTAGTTCCAGCGGATCCGGTTGAACGTCTTCCTCGAGAGGTCGATCGCCGTGATCACGTCCTCCAGGTTGTTCCGCACCAGCACGTAGTCCGCGGCCTCGATGGCGATGTCCGTGCCGCCTCCGATGGCCATCCCGACGTCCGCTGCCGCGAGGGCCGGGGAGTCGTTGATGCCGTCCCCGACCATGGCCACTATGCTCCCGTCCTTTTGGAGCGAGCGGACGACGTCGGCTTTGCCGGCAGGCATCACCTCCGCTCTCACATCCTCAATGCCAACCTGTCAAATGACAAGAAAACGCAATCAGAACAACTGCCTAATGTAATGAAAATTGAGTTTACGAACGATGAGGATGTGCAGTTCTCCAGTTGTCAAATGGAGACGAACCTCTTTGGCGACAGCTTGTGCAGTTCTCCAGTTGTCACCCGTGAGCATCACTGGATGAATACCCATCTTTTTAGTCCTTCCACAACTACAGCAGCCTCTCTTTTTAGGGGATCAGCTATCCCCATCAACCCCACGAAACTACCGTCGTATGCCACCAGAATGCCTGTTTTCGCATTCAGTTCAAGGTCTACCAAGAAACTTTCAGCTTCCGGGGGAACACTTACCCCATTTTCATTCATCAAGGTACGGTTTCCAATCTGTGGTAACATTTATTACAGACAATCAGCACTGTTTTCAGGTATTTACAGAATGGGAAGGATAATGGTAGCTTGACCACCAAAACTTCTTCTCGTTGATCAAACATTGAATTCCTTTGCCAGGCACTGCGGAGAAATCCTCAACTTCAAGCAACCATTGGGACATATCTGCGCTTTCCTTTGCTCAATGCCATCCTTTGACGAAGGGAGCTTGCCAAAGAAATGGAAATGAAATGCATAGTCTAAAACAGCTTTTGCAAGAGGATGCTCACTGCTTGCCTGTGTACAAAAAAAAATGTTTCAAGTTAGATTTCTTCCCTTACTTTATCTTATAAACGCAGTGAGAGAATAGCTAAGATCCTGAGCAAGGAGCTAACCATAACATGTTTTTACCACATAGCGACATGACAACTAAAAAAATCAAAACACATCCTATTTTTAAACACCATGATATGATTGAACCATAAGACTATTTCGTCATCAAAATCGCCTCACCTCTGCAGATGCTACCAGTGTGAGGAAATCTCCAAGGTCCATTCCGGAGAAAACCTTTGCAGTTGTTACAACAGCCTTTCCTTGTGTTAGTGTCCTGTTTTATCAAAAATCACATACTTCACGTTTTGAGCCCTCTCCAATGCATCTCCGCCTTTTACAAGTACTCCATGGTTAGCCCCGATTCCAGTTGCCACCATTACAGCAGTTGGTGTTGCCAGGCCAAGGGCACAAGGACAAGCAATCACCACCACAGCTATGGAGAACATGAGGGAGAATACAAAGCAATTGCTAGTTCCGTCAAACCATGAATGTGGATATGCTCCAAACGATCCACATAAGAACCTATAAAAGTAGACAATCCACAAGTGAGAAACTTGAGCGTAGCATTACTATGAATACTGTACAGTATTTATTGAACTCACCACACAGAGAACGTTAGAATGGACAAGGTGATGACAATAGGAACAAAAATGCTAGCCACCTGAAATAGCAGCAAGAGTGTCAGCATCAACAAAAATAGGCATCTACAGTATGTTGTGATGCTTTTGATGGACACAAAGCTATTTCAGAAGTAAGGTAGTCCTCCAAAAGTTTTGTCAAAATATTTATAGGTTACTTCAGATAACAAGAGAAGCAGAAAGCGATGTGTGAAATGAACATGTACTTCAGACAACATGAAATAGTATCCTGTAAAGGCATCGAAATGCAAAAAATTGGCATGAAAAAGTGTCCATATGAATCATTCAAATGCGGCAAACGGCACAGATATCAAAACAGTCAAACAAATTATATTAGGAAAACTGCACAGTTGGACGTTTGATATATAGATACAAAGCAAAATAGGATATGACAAGCAAAGAGTATACTCACATAATCGGCAAATTTCTGAATAGGGGCTTTTGACATTTGAGCAGTTTCAACCAGAGATATTATCTGACTCAAAACAGTTCCAGATCCTACTTTAGTTGCTTGTACATGAAGGATGCCGTGTAAGTTGATTGTCCTCCAATTACTACGCTCGATATTTCTTTAGGCATAGGTGCAGATTCACCAGTTATCATACTTTCATTTATATGGCTTGTTCCCCAAAGAACAACACCATCAGAAGGAACTTCGAACCAGGAAGCACTTTCAAGACATCACCAGGTTGGACTAACAGAGCATCAATCTCCCTCTCCCAGTAATTTTTCCTTCTGAATTTCAAACAGCAATGTTAGTTTGCATGCAATTAGCAAAACTGCATTTCGCTAAACCCGTTATATGTGTTGCTTATATGCTGAGGGATAATACGATACCACTTACCTTTGTCTTTCAGAAGCAAAAGAGCAGTAGCAGGGACGAGTTCCACAAGCTTTTTGATTGCATCTGATGTCTTCCCCTTTGCAAGAACCTCAAGATACTTCCCGAATAACACAAACGTAATTATCATTGCGCTTGTCTCAAAATATATGGGAGGTTGAAATCCAGTGAATGCTCCATATAGAAGTGCACAGACGGAGTATGCATACGATGCAGTGGTGCCAAGAACAACTAACACATCCATATTTGTAGAACCATGTCTTAGGGCTCTGTAAGCCGCAACATAGAATCTCTTGCCAACAACAAACTGCACTATGCTTACCAATATCCAGTTCACCAAATCGCCCATATGAAATGGTCCACAGTGCATGAGAAGTAATGTACTGATGAAAGGTATACTCGGGCAGACCATACGTATAAAAAATACAGGAATCTGTTGCAAGGAGATAGTTGGATTGAGTCAGTAAGCATGCAGCAGCATAGCAAAAGTTCAAAGTATTTTGAACAATAGGAAGCAAACAAAATATATTAAGAGGGAAAAGGGACAAAATAACCACACATTAGTCATTATTTTATAAAAAAAACCCTACATTTATATGTTTTCTACAATACCCTACTATTTAATAAATTATCATTTTTTTGTCCTTGTGAGATGTCGATGTCCTCATTTATTACCAGCTGAAGAACTGAAATAGAACAAAATTGCTGTCATATGTCATCTTGTCTTGTTGGGTTTCACATGTAAGCAAAAAAAACAGTAAAACATTATTCTAAAAGATTTCCCTAGTTAGAAAGGACCCACTGAGTCAGATGCCACATGATGAAATGAATATGTAATGTTTTATTTCCTATATAACTAAATTGCTACCACGTGTCTGTTTGAAGTGTCATTTCTGCGCTGCCTGTTGCTGACACATCATACATGCCCTATTGCCTGTAAGTTATCTTCCCTGAGACATCTATAAATGTGCCAATGGTACTATAATCACAAAATATGCATTGTACTTGAACCTTTTGGCAAAACAGTATGCTATCTTGGGTGAGCAAGAGAGAAGCAAAGATCAAAACTTACACTTAGGAATAAGCTAGTGCGGAGAAGACGGAGCATTTTGGACGCCTCATGTGCGTCATTTGAAGCCCCTCGACTGTAAGGATTCTGCACATGCGCTTTGAATCTCCCACTGCTTTCGATTTCAATGGTATCCACGATCGATCTCAGTCCAACAGCTTCTGGATCAAATACAATCTCAACTTCTGAGAGGGTGGTATTTACACCAAACTGGCGCAAACCAACCATTTTCTTCAGGATATCATGTAATATATCTACATCACTCTCTGTGTGCACACCAGTCAGGCCTAGCAAAATCTTATCTTGCTCGCTACTCTGTAAGAATTCAGCTTCAAAACCAGCATCCTCGATAGCCTGAACAATTTCGTCCTTGCTGATGGCAGAAGGATCATACTCAACTTCTCCTAATGACGTTGCCAAGGCAACGACTGCTCCTTTTATACCAGGTAGTTTTCTCAAGATCCCCTCGACCGAGTTCACACAATTAGCACATGTCATTCCTCCTATCCTAAACTGTGCCGACAATGCCTTCTGTGACTTAGGTTGAGACAGTGCAGAATCTGGGATAACTTCAGCATCAAAGCCAGCATCTTCTATAGCTTCTATAATATCCTCGACCTGCATAAACAAGTACCAAAATAAGATTGGAGCTAACGAAGTGACACAAATATGCCGAAAGACCACGAAATCCCAGCACCCCCAAAAAAAGGAAATGATCAAAAAGGGAGGCTCACTGCTTCATACTGGAAAACAAGTTAAAACGCAAGAATGATCAGGTTTTGAAGGTGTTGTAAGACACGCTCGAAGTTCCATGCAACATAGACATCATTACTACAGTGAGTAGAAATTCACCATCTCGTTGACATTTTCCAGCATCGATTGGTATTCATATGAAATTTTAGACATGATAATAATTGCTCCTATAACAAGTAGCCAGAGGTTTGTTGAAAAATTCAGTTAAAATTCAGGTTCTGTAACGTCATTTTGCTCGGCATCTCTTTTCCCCCGAAAATATGATTCAACAGCTCCCTAGGTAGCTCACCAACCAGCCAAAAGCCCGTAGTACAGTGCCAGCCTCTCCAAATCCCGCGATCCACGGTCGCCCACCAGCGATCACGAGGTTCCAACAGAGATACAGGTCACCCAACCCCCGAAAGCAGCAAAAGATGCACATATCATTAACCACTTGCAGGCAGTTGACTTAAATCTTACACCTTACCCTGTGCAGCACCACATTTCACCAACCAACTGAAAACGTGCAGTCAAAGCCTCCCAATTTCGATTTTGACGCCCGCTTACTAAAACAAAAAAATTGCAAGCCCGACCCAGTTCACCCGATCACATGAAGCCACAGCAAACTTCGCGGTGCAAGCGCAACAGCTCCCTAGACTTTTATTTTTTACTATGGATTATGGAAGGTTGAAAATCAAAAGCCGCCGGGCCAAATGACGCGACCCGTTTGTACTATTCTAAGTTTCTAACAGAGCCCAGCCGATCAAAAAATTACCACCCCCAATGCATCGAGAAGCTCCGAATTGATCCGGAGAACCGCGAGCCTCGGCGGGGGGAGGATCACGGCACGGCAGCTCACCTTGACGAACGCGGGGACGAAGACGACGCGGGCGCGGTTCTGGAGCAGCGAGACGGCGACGCTCCGCACGCCGCGGCGCGCGGAGACGGCGGCCTCGACGGCGCCGGTGCACGCGGAGCACGTCATGCCCGTCACCCGCACCTGCGCCTCCTCCTCGTCCTCCGCCCCGGCGCCGCCGCCGCCTCCCGCCGGGACGCCCATCTCCTCGTCGTACGCGCCCAGCAGCGCCACGTCCTCCATGTCGTCGTCGTTGCCGCCCGGCCGGCCGGCGGCGGCGCCCACCGCCGAGAGCTGCAGGTGGGCCATGGGGAAGAATCAAGAATGAGGTGGGAATTATTTGGTGGGGGAGACCGGAGGAAGGAGAGGAGCGGCGGGGTTGGTTATAAACTGGGGAGAAAGGTAATGGGCAGGGACCGAGTGGGTTTGGTTTGCGTAATAAAGGGGTGTTTCTGTAAATGTTGCATATCTTTTCAGGATACTATTTTCATACAGTATACTAGTTTAATAATATTTGAGCTTCCCTCAATTTTTTTTAATATTTCCAGCTGGGAGCGCGTGTGGGAGAATGGACAATTTGCCATGTGATCCCTCGAGGCTCTGTGAGATTCTCCTATGACTTGGTTTTCCCATGTGACGTGTATGTCCATGGTGACGTGGAAGTCAATGTTGCAGTCTAAGAACGTTTGCATATAACTGCATAGAGGTAGTGTGAAAAACCAAGTTTAAAACGAGTGTGACATCTTCCCGTTGAAATACATACAGAGCACCTTTTCAAATTGAAATTTTCGAATCTTAGGCTCAAGGGCAGAAGTTATATTTCCTCCGTGGTTCTTGGCACACAATTGATTAGGGAAATCATATTTAAATGATATACTATCCGTTGTGGTATAGCTTTGCCACTTGTTTTGTTGTAAAATCTACATAACAGTTTCGATAAAGAAAAAAAAGTAAACTCTACATAAAACATGGTTGAAAAGATTGGCGCCCCTACTCGAACGTCTCTTTGTCCCCTTCCAGAGGCAGTCATTCTAGATCAGACCTAGGTCGCTCGCCGGCGATTGCATCACTTCCCTTTGCCTTCGATCACCACCGTCTTGGCATCGCGAGGGAGCTCTTGTTCTCGTTTGTGTGGCGTCATGAGGTGTTGATGGTGCTATTAGAAATATGGTCTCCCAGCCTAAGCTCCTGCTCGTTGGATGTGTTTCTAGTGCAGCGAGAGGCTTGTGGAGCTCGGGCGACTTCGATCTGGTGTTACATCTTGGTGTGGCGGCGGTAATGGGTTGCTCTCAGAGTGTGCGGCGATGTTGACTGTTGCGGATGTGCAGAGCATGTTCGCCTCCCGATTAAGGGTTGGGTGACGTTAGCCCTAGATCCGGTGATGAAGAGGTTTGGGAGGGATTCTTTGTCTGATTGTTTTCATCGTGTTAGATCTAGCCTTACGTTTTTAGCAACATGTGGACGGGTTTTTCTTTTCTGGCGACGGCCTCGTAGGACGGTAGTTGCGACGAGAAGCAGTATGCAACATTATAACCGCATGTATCTTCCTAATTTTCCGTTACTTGTAACTCTAATATCTTTTACACGCAAGTAATTTTCCGGTAGTGTATGACACTTACTACTATTTGATGGTTCATTGTCAAACAATTTGAACATGACACGGTTGAGCAACCGTGACAAAGACCAAACGTGACCATATATAAAGTCGTCCGTTACTCGTTTTTCTTCTCTCTCTTGCCAAGACCTCGTTGGGTTAGTTACGAAAATGGTCGAGTGGTTAAACAGAAGTTGGGTTGTTCCTTCCCTCCCACGAATCGGCAGCAGCGCCGGCCGTCACCGCGTGCCGAGACAAACGTGCGACAAGGAATTCAACGAAGGGGAGGGTAGGTTGGATTGGACTGGCCCGAGACACTGACCCGTTGCGTCCCTGTATGTACGTACCAGACCGGCCTCCCGCCCGAGACACTGACCCGTTGCGTCCGACACGAGCTGGCTGGGCGACGACGCATGCATCCTTCTACCGGTCAAACTCGCCTTGTTTGAAATTAGTACTATGATGATTTTGAGCCTAGCGTTCGGACTAGTTTCAAACGTTTATGCACATACGGCACAACTACAAGTGGAGAGCCTTTTTTTATCGCAAAAGTAAATGAGTAATCTTTCCCTTATAAGCTGGGTGTGGTCTCCTCCCCTACGCGAGGTGGGACTAAAGCCTCCACTAGCCTACAACAGCCCTAACATATTTCAACACAAGGACCATGAAGAAATGATAGAGCCCACGTGGTTTCTAATTGTCTGGGGTGCACTCCCTCTCTTCCAAATTACTCCACATGTGGATATACCTACACATATATAAAGTCATCTAATTCAGAACAGAGTGAGTAGTTAGCATTGTTATCTTGTAGAGTTGACATGTTTGTCTGAGTGTCGTGACGCTCGGCAAAGCCCATGCTGCACTGAGTAGTGGTTAGTATAAAACAACCATTTTGCTTAGAAGGTGCTTATGCCTATAAGTAGAGTGATAAATCACTTAAGCATCCACAAAGAGGTGCTTTACATTGGAAGATTAGAATGTATATTAGGTGTAATCTTCCAATTTACATTGGAAGATTACAATCTATAAATCACCTAAGCGTCGTCGGTTGCACTACCACTATCGGTGCGTGTGGTTGTGGATTCATTTTGTGATTTCAACCCATGACCTTTGGCTTGCTTGGAGGGGCCGGCGCTAGCTATGAATAATTCGTCCACTCATAGGCCAATGCACCTTTCTTTACCGAGATGATAAGTGTCATCGATCGTGTGGACAGTAGGAGCACACGCCATTCATGCATCCTACTCGCCCAAAAGCCCGATGCTGCAATGCATTTGATTTCATACATATTGTTATATTTTTTTAACAAACGCGGCCAAACTCTCAAACTGTTTGGCTTATCAAGAAAGTTGGTGGTACACTCTTCGCGGGATGGAGAGAATAAGAAAGAATGTTGAATGGACTGATGGAGGCTCATCACTTCAGCCGATAGAGCTAGGAAAGAAAACTAAATTGAAAAAAAGATCTCCCTATTTTTTTAGTCGCAAACCCCCAATGCAATTTCAGCGCATCCAAATTAATTTTGGAAATTAGTTCCTTCAATCGACTGATCCATGGAGTGGATCTATTGGGGCGCTAATACTATCCTCACATCGTCTAGCTGCACCATTACCCTCTCTTGTCTCTCTGCTTGTGCACGCATCCTTTGCGTGCTTTTCTCCCTCTGTTTTCCGTTGCTACGAACCCCTTCTCCTTCTCCGTCATGGTTGAGAGGTCGTAGAGTTCACCGTGATGATCACACGGTTCCGCTTGAAACAAGGGTTATCCATGGTGTCAACCTAGATTGGATAGGGACCGAAGGGAACGAGTTCGGATCACTAGATCGATCTCCAACGGGGGCAAAGTTGGTCCTCCATGATTGACTGGGGAATATCAGTAATGATTGTTTTAATGTTACATTGTTTTTTGGAACACACCAAGCAGTCAAGTACATTTGTTGTTTGTTATACATTGTTTTTTCCAATGCAATGATTTTGTAGGTTTCTCGTGAAGGATAAATTTACGTTGTAAATGTGGTTTTTGCGTCCTTGCTTGTGTTGTTCCCATATTTTGCATTTTGTTTGTTTTTGATGTCGGGTGCTTTAGGACCCATTTAAAAAGTTACCATTGCAACGAAAGAGAATTTGTTGCATGCGCACATTTTTCCTGTTCCATAGCCATATTTGGATGTTGCAATAATTGTGTATGGTTGTTTACGGTGGCATGGAAAAACTTAGCAACATTTTGTATGATTTTCTATGGGGACAAGGGAATTTGCAATGAAATTGCATACACATGTAGAAACTATTGCATGAGGAGATTTTCTGTTGCATGCAAGAATCAAACTTCCCAGGATCGAGACTTAACTTAGGTCGAAACATTGTGGAGGCGTTTGGTCAGGTGAAAATATCACACGATGGACGCTTAGCGTCTGCAAATAATTTTCCTATTTTTCTATCCTTCCAAATATCCAATAATTAAAGAAACTATAGTGCCGTTAAAAAAACTCTAGTGTCCAGATATTTTTAGATGGGTATTTCCACAAATTCGTCATGAGGGCATTTTCGTCAACTGCCCCGTTGAACTTGGTTAGTTCAACTATTAGGCAGAGAGATTGTAACGCTACTCCCTCCGGTCGAGTGTATAGGTTATGGGCATGTCTCTATGTCGTTAATTTGACCAACTTAATACTAGTTATATAATACGAGCAAAAATAAACCATTTAAAACTTTAGATGTTATATTTTGTAATGACATATCTTTTGTATACACCGGACCCGAGGGAGTACTTCTCATCAGATAGACCTCTCATTCCCCAGAAAGAGAAGTGCGTGGTGATATGCGAAGAATGGCAGCATGCATCATGCTGAAAGGTAAACCTCACCAAAGTTCGTTTTCAGGGACGGTACTCTCGGCAATTGGCCTGTCTGTATGCTGGCCTAGCTATCCACCAATGGTAGGTGGTCTTCTCCTCACAGCTTTTTCCAAAACTGCCTATCAGTTTCCCGGTGCAAAGCATGTCACCGGCCGGCAACATCCACCACCAAGATCGCACCAAAATGACGCTGACGCGTGACGCAGCTGATAGCGCCCGTGGTGACGGGTGAGTGGTAGTGGTAGTACACCGGCCAAATTTGCAGTAGTACAAGTGTAGTAGGATGATCTCTGGTTGGCGGTGGCCGGCGCAGCTACCACCATGTACGACAATTCATGGAGCTCTTGAGGGTTACCGGTGCTCACCGCCGTGGATGGCCAGTAATTCAGGTAGCCGGCGGGCGGGGGCGTTGTCGTTTGGTGGTCCGCCATGTCCTTGGAGTGGAAGCATTCTCATGAGTCATGACCATCATGTCTGTTGGGAAAAAATAGATGCCGAGTTGCCGACAGTGGGCGTCGAGAGGTCAAAAGATGGCTTATTCCGAATTGAAGAAGACAAAAGATATGGTGGATTTTCAGTATGCTTTCAGTATTGGATCTCTTTCTGGATTTTGAAAAGCTGACGATGTTCATGCATACCACCTATGGATTGCCATGTCGCTGTTTTTGGCCACTTGATCTGTCTGAACTTAGGTACATATATAGGTGCATGTCACCGTGTAATGCTTTGGAGATCTTGCTGTGCAAGTTACACTGATCCATGATCAAACTGTCCATTTCCCAAGCAAGGTAACGACATGACTGAACACCAAGAGGCGTGCGCTGTCAAATAGAAAGGCAGTGGTACTGTAACAGTGTCATGCATCAGCAGAAAAACAGCAAAAGAAAGGCAACTACCTAAACATAGAATGATTAACGGTTGGAGTAAAAAAATGATAAAAGTAACGAGAAATATATATACGACACGGTAGTACTATCTTCTCTTTCTCTCTTGTTTAGTCTCATTGTGTTGGTTAGTAGACCACGACTAGGATGTACCTTTCAGATTTTGAGTCCCTGTCAACCAACATGACAACGACTTCACTATCATTCACATGTCTCCCTTGGAGTAGGTCCTCATCTTTCTTGCAACTTAATTTTACATGGTGGATCATCAGGATCAGGTTCTTCCTTCCTTGCTATCTTGTCCTTCTGTTAGGTCATCTGGCCAACCACCAGCCACCGAATGCTACTTGTACTTCTCAATAGCCAAGGGGTTTACGTTTACCTTTGTAAAAAGTAAAACCTTATCATGGTGGAATATCAGTCACCATGCACAAACAATGCATGATAATTTGATTTTCTCTTAGAAAGTTTTAATGCAAATTTACTCTGAACTCGATTTCTCACTTCGTTATTTTTTAGCGACTATACTTCCGGACCAGCTCTCACATTCCATTAAAATGGGCCGATGAAATATATGGCCCAAACATACCACAAGGTTGAATTGTTCGGCCCGCCTCTCCATTCTGTCACTAATGGGCCGTATTCTCCAAACCAAGAGAACTACTGGACCGCCTCAAGCACGAGCCCTAGGAATTCTCAAGAAAAAAAAAGCACGAGTCTTTCCTCTATAAACTCTCGCCCTCCCACGGCGGCGGTTAACTCTCAGATAAACCCTAGCCTCCTCCTCCTCTCCCATCTCCGTCGGCGGCAGCTACCAGCACTTCTCGGCACCATGAGGGCACCAGCGAGAGGAGGTAATCATCGGCGACCTAACCTCTGCCTTCTTTCTTATTCCTCTTCACATCCCCAATCTCAGCCGCTGACGCTGTTTCGCTGCACGCAGGACGCGGCGGGAGGGGTTTCGGCGGGAGGAGCGACGGCGGCGGCCGCGGGGGGAGGGGGTTCGGAGGGAGGAGCGCTACCGGCGGCCGCAGGGGCAGGGGAGGCAGGACGCCGAGGGGCAGGGGCGGCCGCAGCGGGAGCAGTGGAGAACCGGGCATGAAGGGCGGGAGCAAGGTGATCGTCGTGCCGCACAAGCACGACGGCGTCTTCATCGCCAAGGCCAAGGAGGACGCGCTCTGCACCAGGAACATGGTCCCCGGAGACTCCGTCTACGGCGAGAAGCGCGTCTCCGTCAAGGTCGCTGCTTGCTTCTCTCAATCTTGTGATGACTTACACGCACCATTACATACCACGCTCATTTTTCTGTGCTAGGTTAAACTGCTTAGTTTCTCCGGACTCGTTAGTTCAATAATTGTAACTCATGTTGTGTTTTCCGTACATCTGGAAGTATGCTGATTTCTGCTCTGGTATTACAGAACGAGGAGGATGGGTCTAAGGTTGAGTACAGGGTGTGGAACCCCTTCAGATCGAAGCTGGCTGCCGCCGTGCTCGGTGGTGTTGACAACATCTGGATTGTAAGTTCGTTGTGATTGTGCATTGGCTTTTATTTTGTGCCTCAGACCTTGCTGTCCAAGGTTTTGTAGATTAGCTACAATATTATTCTTTGTTGACCTTGCATTTTTATTTCAGGCTCCTGGTATGCGTGTGCTGTATCTTGGTGCCGCCTCAGGAACAACAGTGTCTCATGTGTCCGATATTGTTGGACCGGTGAGACCTCGATCGTAGCTACTTACTATTGGCGAATGGTATCCATCTGTGTGAGCTATCTTAACCGAAGTCTTCTGACTTGCAGACTGGGATGGTGTATGCTGTGGAGTTCTCGCACCGGTGTGGCAGGGATCTTGTCAACATGGCCAAGAAGAGGCCCAATGTGGTCCCCATCATTGAGGATGCTAGGCACCCTGCTAAGTACCGGATGCTGGTTGGCACGGTTGATGTTATCTTCTCAGATGTTGCACAGCCTGATCAGGTATACCTGTCACCGTGTAAATTCCTGCTGTAGTTACTGGATCGATCATTCTTTGCTTATGGTGGACCTGCTGTAGTATATTATTGACTGTTATGATTTAATCACCTTCTGTGGCTACATTGGAGCTAAGCAAACGATGAGCTTGCTCGGATTGCCCTTCAGGACATCAAAATGGATGATGCAAAATTGAGTTACTGATGCTTTTATGCCTAATACCCAATTCATTTCCTACTCAGCTTGCTGCATACTTTCGTCTTTCACTCGCCATGCTTTTAGTCGAATATCGTCACAATTTTTGATCCATGAATTTATTCTCGCTGTGATGGATTCCAAGAGTGGTTTTCTGTCCGCTTGTTTCTAAATTTTTGAACATCTCTGTTCAGTTTTTGTAATAATGGTTAAACATCTGATTATTGTAGTACACATTTGCCTTTTTTGATTTATCAGTTCACGTTGCTTTTCTTGTTTTGCTTGGCTATATTGGTGCTATAGCTGATGATGAGCTTACTCGGATTCCCCTTCAGGACATCATTGGATGATGCAAAATCGAGTCTCTGACGCTCTTATGCCAAAATGCCGATAGTGTTGCTTTTTTTCTTGATGTATTTTATTAAATTCATTTTGACTGCAATTGGGTTTTCTTAATTCACTTTTCACGTGCAAGAGTTTGTTCCCATTTCACTTGCTTTCTGTATTTTATAATCTGCCTCCTGTCCCTTTTTATTACCTGTGTTCTTAGAGTTGTGCATGGTAGATGACAAATAACCTTACAATCTTGCTACTCCTGCTTCACATTATCAAATTTGGTAACATAGTGATTTTCTGGTAATAGATATGATAAAATTCTGTTATCCAAGCATTAACTTTTCTAGATGGGTTAAATTTTAACCAAGCTTGTTACTTGGGACTCTGAGTCCGCATTTTCATCTATCTAAAAGTTCTTGGCTATTCTGAACTGTACTTGTTTTAGCAAAATGCATATTATACTGTTGCTCTTTTTTCTTAGTATTCAAATTTAAGCTTGAACAAGTATGAATTTGCTGCTTGCAATGCATAGATACTGCAAGCACCAGTGTCTATACTTGTTCAAGCTTAAATTTGTTACACTGTTAATCATTTTTCAACTTGTCACACTATCTTGTGTCCCACAGGCCAGGATCTTAGCCCTTAATGCTTCTTACTTCTTGAAAGATGGTGGCCACTTTGTCATTTCAATCAAGGTACATTCTAACCCTATACTCAAGAACACTACCAAACCTGCATTATTTGCTTGACAGATTCCTTGGAAATGTCCAAGTTGCCATTGATAATGACACACTTCGCTCTCTGATCAGGCGAAATGCGTCGACTACACCATGGCTCCTGAGGCAGTGTTCGCCAGTGAAGTAGAGAAGCTGAAGGCTGATCAGTTCAAGCCCTCAGAGCAGGTGACCCTGGAGCCCTTTGAGCGTGACCACGCCTGCGTTGTTGGTGGTTACAGGATGCCCAAGAGACAGAAGGCAACTTAAGTAGAAGAATTAGTGATCTATAATACATGCATATTATGTCTATCAGTAGTAGTGCCTCAGTGTAATGAGTTTTGGCGCAGTTTGTTCTGATCCGGATTTGAGCATTAAACGGTTGAAATTTGGGCATTAAGCGATTGAATGATGGTGCAAATGTTTACTCCTACGCTATTATGCATGAAACTATACCATTAGCTGATGTTTTTCATGTGTATTATCTTATGTAGTTACTTTGTTGTTTGAACCTGAATGATGGCCAGCAAATTAGAAAAATTATTTCTGAAATATAATGTGTAAATTTAATATGTTTAGTCGTTTTTGTGCAATTAGGAATATTAGTAATTTATTTCTGAAATATTATGTGTAAATTTAATATGTTTAGTCGCTTTTTTGTGCAATTAGGAATATTAGTAATTGTTGCGAGCTACTTATAAATATAAACCAATATTTGATTAGCTAGTCGTTTCCATTGCGAATAATAGGCTGACCTCAGTGTAGTGTGAATGATGCGATTGTCCTACGTCCTTGCAGCAAGAAGCGGTCCTTGTTTTCACATTTTTTTTTGAAAAGGCGCCCAAAGACATCTTATACTCCCTCCGATCTGAATCTGATAAAAGGCAAAGCTTTTGCCTTTGTTTCAAAAATAAAAGAGACACATCTTGATACAAAAGTAGTATAAAATATAAATTTATGTCTTGAACTGATACTGAATTCAATTAATCTAAATCTCGTAACATTTTCAGATCTATTTGATAGTTTGCCAATTAAAAGGAGACATTTTCGCAATTTTTGTGATAGCCCTTGCGACTGCTAAGGCCGCTATTGGACTATCCATTCTTTCTTCCATCTATCTTAATAGGAAATCAACTGCCTCCACTCCGTGAAACACTGATAATTCTGAGCAGAAAGACTCCAATCTACGTCTAATCTCAGTCCGCTTAGGTAGAGCCGCCAAAGATGCCTTTCAGACCTAGCCACATCCAACCCTCGTACAACCACTTTGGCGGATGTTAAATCCGCATTTCTCACCCTCGTTGTGACCTTTGGTGAGGGCATGCGTTTTGCAAAACTGAACGCGAGACTCAAGGAACACTGGGGTGTGCCTGGGGGAATATACATGACGCAGATAGATGCCAAGGCCGTTAGGCTATTTGGCGCCGCTTCCCACACTCTCATGTGATGGGCCGAAGATACTCCCAAGTATGTGTGGAGTAGGAAGTACGCTGAACTTGCATCAACGCCAACAGTCCGCGGGCCGCTACACACACTCTACTCTTTGTCCTGCAGTTCATGTCGGGTGAGAGGGAGAAGCACCACTGAGGAACCCTACGACGCAGCACATCTTATATAGTACGGATTAGATGTGATCGACGTAGATCGATGAAGGATCGTTGGCGGATATATAGATGACACGGGATTCAATTTGGTTTTGGATATCGAGTTTTTAGAGAAGCAGTATCCCTATTCCCTAAACATGGTTTGTAGTGTAGCTGCCTATAAACCTTGTTTGGATGGGTTGAGAAATTTGTGAGACGCAAGCGAGGATGTAGTTGGGTAGTGTAACTGGCTATAAACCAATGGGAGAAGCCTACTTACTAGAATCTTGGTATCCTCCAAAGTATCACCTAAATATCACAAATATATCACAAATATAGTAATATTAATGAACAAACACACAAAGGCACACATCTTTCTTGATCTAGTTTGTTGGCATGCAACCAAGCACTTGAAATCAGCTGGGCATATATATAAAAGCTTCCATACATGTAACATGAATGTTGCACGCATACAGGTCTCAAATGTGTGATTATACAACACAAAACCGTTCTCCACAAAAGACTGTATAAGTAGTGCTTCTGTTAGTCATCACAATTTGCAACATTCATGTCTATCACATTTTCGAACTTCCCTCTTTTGCTTCCTTGTTTTCATCTGGTTCATTTCCTTCCAAGAACAAAGAAACAACGATAAACATGTCGAGACATCTACAATGCATGAGAGAGCACATTAATAGATCTAATTCTGGAGGGAAATGGCTGGCATATAAGTTGTATGATACACGGTACAAGAAGCTAGAAAATTCTGACCACATATCGAAAGTAGAACTTTCTTGTTGTTGGAAACTTTTGCAAGTTATATATAGACCATAAACCTTCACGCAGCGGGACACATGGTACACAAGTTTACGTTGTGGTTAAGTGATGATTATCATGAAATCATGGTACATTGATATCCCATGAACTAATTTCAAGGGGACATAGGAAATTGACATTTGTTAGTGTAATTCTCGTCGAAGATCACCGTCATGTTATGTATTCAAGATAGTTTTTGTATGTTGTTCGCATAAAGCTCATCTTATAATAAACATTTAAATTGATGTATTCATGTAAAAAGGTATGCACACAGTTCATAAATTTATGTGAAGGCATTCCCATTAAGCCTTTGTTCAGACTACTACAAACATTTCCAGACTATTTGGTACAACTTTATAGTATAAAATGGTAATAAAAAACTCGGTAATAAAAAACTCCAAAGTTTGCAAATCCCTTTTATACCATCATATGTAAATATTTCCTACAATTTCTACTTCGTTTATGATTTATATGATAAGATTTTACTCCGATTGTTTCTAAAATTTTGAAAGTTTAAACAATGGGTCTTTGCACCAAAGAAAATATCTCCTCGATGAACATTTTCAAGAAAACTTAACTTTTTGAACAAAACAAAGGAAACCTTTTTGTGGTGCAAAATGTTTATTTCATGATGAACACATTTACATTTCATGATAGATGCATTTACAAAATGAGCATATTCTCCCTAGTTCAGTACACATTTTAACATTAATTTGTCAGTAGCTATTTTGAGTAAAAAAAAAGTGTTGTATCATCCTACAAAATAGCATTGATCCATAAATAGATACATAAATGTTCTTACACATACAAACTCATATACATTTTCCATTTTCTTCATGTTTTTTTTTATCTTGTCCATTCCGTATGTATAAATCGTGCAAATTTATGTAAGATCTTGGTTTGAAATCATGGACTTGAGCTTTTGAACAACCCACAAACTTATTTGGAAATTCATAGACAAAATTAAGCAGAGTTAGGTAATAATTATTCAGAACCAATAATGTATCATCTCGACATGGATGAACAAATTGCAAATCCCTATTATACTATCATATTATAGTATAAAATGGTAATAAAAAACTCCAAAGTTTGCAAATCCCTATTATACTATCATATTTAAATATCTCCTACAATTTTCTACTTCATTCATGATTTACATATAAGATTTTACTCCGATTGTTTCTAAATTTTTGAAAGAGTAAACAATGGATCTTTGCACCAAAGAAAATATCTCCTTTTTTTCAACAAAACTTAACTTTTTGAATAAAACAAATGAAACCTTTTTGTGGTGCAAAATGTTCATTTCATGATGAACTCATTTACATTTCATGATAGATCGACAGAAGGTAAGGGGCCTATGTATTTGCATGACCCATGCGGATTTGACCTTACCTACACCCGGAGCCAATCCCCTAGCGGTCATGCCACCACGCCGCAGAAACAGGAACTCGTGTGGAATCTTAGATTTCTGGCGTAACAACGGTGGAGGGTATCAAAATATTATGGCCGCATAACATAGGGACCTACACTAAGGTCGGCCAAAATATAGACACCTAAAGGGCATAACTTTAGTGCGTGATTCACAAATCTACCCAGACTTTTAGTGGATTTGATGCCGGGTCTTAATCCCCAACAAGAAAAGAAACTGAAACTCGATCTCAAGATATGCCGGCCGGAATGCCCCAGGCTCGGAAGGACGCAACGTGAGGCAGGGTTGATGTATCAGAGTTTTGTTTTTCGAATACATCGTTTAGATTTTATTTTTTTAGCTGCAGATCGTTTAGATAAGTCGGAAAAAAAATACATCGTTTGGATCAAAAGGGCATTTTTTTTTTTACTACACGTGCCCTCTCTCACTTTCCCCTTCCCTCCCCTCTCGTTATTTCCTCCTCTCTCTCCTTGAGGGTCGCCTCTAAGCTCCCGGCTCGCTCGGCTCGCCTCTCCGGCGGCTCTGCCGTCCGGCGTGGTGGAGAGAATGGAGCGCGGGCTGTACAGAGTAGACTAGGGAGTAGGCTAGGTTTTCTTGCTTTTGCTGTGTTGCGTCTCGTGGCAGATGTCCCGTCTTTCCTCTTCTTGAGGCGTGCAGCTCCGGCGCGTGAGTACGGCGTCGAGCTCGCCGTGGATCTGGTCTCCGTCAAGCTTCCAAGGTGGATGATGCGCGGAGGCGAGTTCGCGGCTGACCTCTTCAATAAGTACTCCTGGCTCCTAGATCTGCGGATTCCTCTTCTGCTCCTGGCCGGCCTCGGTGGCGAGGGGGAGGAGGAGAGGGGTGCATGGTCGTGGGAGCTCTGCGGCGATCCTGGCGGTGAGGTGGGTGCATCGCCGGAGTGCAAGCTCCTGGCTCTTTTTGGAGTTCCATGGTGGAAACTTGTGGAGTCAGGTACGTTGCGCCGCGGTTCTGTGTTAGCGTCCTCTGTTTGCTGGTGGTGGTGGTGGTTTGCTTCGGTGGTTTTGCCCCGGCCGGCCGTGGAGGCGAGGGGGGTGGCTACCTGGAGTTGCGGGCGGTGGCTGGTGGGCCTGGGCTGCGCTGCGCCGGCGGGAAGAAGGATGGAGCTGAGGAGATGGTGCTCTGGCCGTATCCTTTCATCGAGTTCAGATTCCGTTGCTGGGCAGCGGATGGATTTTGCGGCTATCTACAATGTGTGGTGGTGCCTCCTCCCCGGCGGTGAGTGGTACGGCGGTGCCGGCGATGTCTAGGTTTCTTGGGTGTGCGGTGAAGGACCTGATCGCGTTTCTCCAGGATGCTCAGGGTGCTTCGTGCAAATTGCAGGTCCTTTCTGTAATTTTCTTTTCTTTCTTGGGCTGGCTTGTAATTTGTACTGAGCATTTCTGAATATATGGATCGGTTCCTTGTTCAAAAAAAAAAAAAAAAAAAGGGCATTTTTTTCTCCAAAATAAAATCTCTCTCCACAGATTGCAAAAACTCGCCTCTACTGGCTGAGCTCGCAAGCCGCTTGTTCGGCCCGATCCGTTTCCTCTCCAGTTCCCCAAATCTTCGCCCGATTCCGGTCACCCTCGCCCCATCAACGCCGCCTCTATCCTCACCGGCGCGGCCCCACCCTTACGCCCACCGCCTCCGTACTCGCCGGCGGCGATGTCTTCGCTGGGCCAGAGCAGCTCGCTTCAGCGCCTCCACAACGTCGAGAAAGTTAGCCGCTCACCCCAACTCTCTGCTTACCACTGGATTGTTGGTTCGGTTCTTGAATCTTGATGCAGCTACGTTGTTTGTTGTCCCTGTGCAGCGGGTAGTGAGGGTGCTGGAGCTGGCGGGGTCGGTCATGGAGGAGCTGGGGAACTCGCAGGGTCCCCGCGCCGACGCCGTCGCCGCCCACTGCCGCGAATTCATGCTCTCTATGAAGGTACCCTTCATCTATCCACCATCTTCGAACCTACGGCAGACCGGAATTACATTAGGAGTTTCCAAAAGAGTCAGCACACCGAAGCAATGGCTCCGGTTTCAGATCTGAAATTATATGCTTTCATGTTGCTCTTTAGGCTCGTTGGTTGCTTAAGTTTTATTGCTTATGAATTGTTCTCCCTTATCAATGTGGGAATGACAAGCTTTGTGAGGTATCCTGCCGACAGCGATACATCTTTCCGAGCTTCCCCTATTCGATGTGATGTGAACTTACCCCCTTCTGATTACTATAGTGCTAATGTTCTGAACTGCTACCAGTGAGTTCCGTTTGCTAATTTCTACCTCAGTCTCCATGAAAACATTGCTCCATATTGTTTGAGACGCTCAACTATCATTTTCCATGTCTATATATTGCACCAAAATTTGGAACCGTTGCTGACTGAAACAATTGCTTCTGAGGTCCAGTAGTAATACTCTGGTATTTAATGTTGTCTGCCCGTGTTCACTGGTCATTTGGTTTTCGTCAAATCATCATTCTTTTGCAACTGATTGTTAAGCATGTCTTGTAACATTCTGCTCTCCTCTGACCCGCTGTTACATTTCTTCAACCAAAATACTAGCGAGATATGTGAACCGATTAATCAGTGACACTTCTATTTCTTTTCAGTAATTCAGTATTGAATTTATTACTTGACACATTATATTTGCTATGGATTGCACATGACAAATTCATTTTTGTACTATTGATGGAGCAGGAAATTCAAACAACATTGCGCGAGGAAATAAAAAGTGCGTGTGAATATCGTCCATTTGAGAAGTGCGACTACAGTGCAAGGATTGCTAACGAGATTTGTTGCAAAAAGCTGGAGTATGTAATTGAGAAGATGGATGCCATGCAACTGAACATTGAGCACAGCACTAATGAAGTCTAGCTACTTTAATTGGTAATCTTGTACCTGCTGGTGGGGTGGTGAGTGCCAAAGCATCATTGGCTTCCCAACTCCAACTTCTTTATGTTCCAATCTTGCTGTACCGTTCACATGTGTTAAATTGTTTTATCGAGTCCAACGAGTGATGTAGATTTGGGTAAGTTGCAGTGTCGTACAAAGAAGATGTATTGCACATGCTGTTTGTTTCGTACTGCATATCAAAGCATTACAGCTTTTTCCGAACCTTCCGTTGTGTTTCCACTTAGTTGGATTTGAAGTTCTTTTATACTACTGACACCCTTGCAATGGTAAAGTAGTTCTAATTACTAGAAACTTATACATATGCAACTAGTACAGTGTTTAAATCCACATGACGGTCAATATATCTAGAAGTTTTTTTATCGTGAAATACATAACGGGTGGTAAGCTCCCGTTCCCGTAGTCATTGATTGGGTTGCCTCCTCTTGTACTCCCTCCGTTCCAAATTAATCAAACTTCTCTATGTTTAACCAAGTGTATAAAAAACGTGCTAGCATCTACAACATCAAATCTATATGGTTGTATAAAGAACGTTCTAGCGTCTACAACATCCTATATGGTATGCAAATATTTTTATGATGAATGTAATGAAACTATTTTTTGTGTTGTAGTTGATATATATTATACTATAAAGTTGGTCACTTAAAAGTAGTTTGATTTTAATTTGGAATGGAGGGAGTATGCTTTTGCTGGGCCATTTTGTAGATGGAAATCCTTTGAATTTTGTATCGGTGTAAAACGCTCTAGATGAGTTAACTATTTTCGTGCTTTGGTCTTGATATCTTTCTATGCACTATTCATGCACGTGATACTTGACCAAACATAAGAGTTAGGGTTTTACCAGACTAGGGAGTATAGTAATGTTAGTATTTTTATTCGAAGGTCTACATGTTTTAATCGTTTTAGTATGTTTAGACTAGCCATCTCGTTGTATGTTTACCACGGTATGAAAGATTTTATTCTGTTTGTTCATTTTATCTCCAAGAACCATTTGTTTGATACTCATCCTTAAAGAGCAGAGGTTCCTTTCTTTCAGGGTTAGCAGCATCAAGGATTTGACATGAGCGGTTTATATCTGGAATGGTCTACTGTGGATGATTTTTTTACTAGTTTGCCCCAAATGGGCAACGCTTTGTTCAACTCTTCAAGTTTAGTCATGGACACTGTATTACTCTAGCATTGCATGTAACCAGTTCAGTCAAGTAGAAAAGCTTTGAAGTGTGGTAACACAGCTCTGCAACTGGTCTCTCTTTATGCTGTAGGCCTTAGATTCCTTCATCCTCAGAATGAACCGTTGTAACAGTAATCAGTTGATTTTTCTACTGTATATTTACTGCGGATGCATGTAACCTTGTTGATGCCATCTAGATGAAATTTATTTCAGTGTTCGGATACATGTTTTACCTGCAGCAAATAATATGTGGTGGACATGAATAAACATACTACGAAATTCTTTAGTATGAACAGTGCATCAGATGGGCAGACCAGTTTGTGAAAAATCAAACGCTATCAAGTATTATTAAACCTTGCCACACTACCCTCTGTCTCATTCGGCCCTTATTCTCAAAGGAGTACTCGAAGAATGGTGGCCACTTTGGCACTTCGTCATTGTCTTGTCAGTTTAGCTCAGAGAACCACTGAAGTTTCAAAAAACAAAAACTCAGAGAATCACTTTTGTTTTTTGAGAACTATATACTCAGAGAATCACTGCTGCCCGGTGTTGGAAGAGTGGCCCAAGAGGCCATCCGCTGTCTCCGGCCCACAAAATCTCATCCAAGATGGGCTTTACTTCTCCAAGCTATACAAGGCAAATCGTTTTGACCCACGTCAATCGATGGCTCGCCGACTTTGCCGTCTTCCTCGCCTCCTCCCCCTCGCCGCCGCCCCCAAGCCCCAGCCCCACCACCGCCTGCCCGTCCCCACCGTAAACCCTAGCCCCGCCGCGCGCTTCCCGTCCTTCGCCTCCCCGACTACGACGCCGTCTTCGCTTTCCACCTTCCACCGCCTTTTCTCCAACTCCTCATCCGCGGGTACGCCTCTCTCTCCCCTTCCCCGATTTCCTCTCCCCGCCGGCGGCTCCCTGTGGTTCGTGGACCGGAGCTGATAATTTCCTTGCTCCTGCAGGCGATCCCAGCATGGTGGTCGTCGGCTCGGCGGACTCCTTCGCTACCATCCACTCCAAGGTGCAAGGTGCGACGCCGATTCCCCCCTTTGCTTATCCAAATTCTTCGCAAGTTTGGTACAAGGATGTGTGCAAGTCTCGTTTTCACATGTACGGTGTGCTGGCTCTTGTTGTTGCAGATGAGAAGCTCCCCGCGGTGTTCTACTACACAGCGGTCTGGTGCGGACCGTGTAAGTGCCTTCTCCGTGCCAAACCCTGGGAGTTGAGTTGAGTGAGTTAGTAACCAGGGTGCTACAATTCTGCTGTTTGCCCTTGCAGGTAGGGCGATGGCACCTGTGATAGAGAAGCTGAGCAAGCAGTACCCAAAGATACCCGTGTACAAAGTCGACATCGACTTGGTAAGCGAGCAGATTTTAATTTCGCAACTTGCTGTAACTATTGAGTAACAAGATCCATGATTAGAATGGAAAATTTTGCTTGAGTACGAGTTTGCCCTAAGTTGCAACCTTCTCTTACAAAAATATCATCGCGTTACACTGCTTGTGTTATCTCGCCAAGTCGTGTCACCTCAACCACAATGTTTGAAATTGCGTCGTCGCCAAGCTGGCTAAAGTGAAGCCTCAAGTTGTGATCTCTTAAAGTTGGATCTACATAAAAATATCCTTGACAGCTTTATAGCATTACGAAGATTCAAGTTTAGGATCTCTTCGTCACTCAGGGTCACATATTTTTATTCACTTGGTTTTCTGATTATAAGTTTGGGCACGAAGTTAGCACCCTCATTTAAACATTGCTTCATAACTAGTCCGACATCAGTTCCGTGATTTTGTCTAAATACTTACCTCCACTAATACAGATATTCTGGATGTATGATTTATGTGGTGTCACTAGGGCGGAAGTGGTGATGTGGTCCAATGGGTTGGTGTAGTGTAGCCCGCATTGGAATTACTAAACCACAGTGTGTGGAATTGCGCTACCATCAGCATTTTTTTATTGTTACTAGACCATGCATGTTAGAATAAAGCCTCCAGTTGTACCCTCTTAGTTTGAATCCGCACATATATAATTGTCAGCTTTCCAGCATTACTAAGATTGAAGTTACGGATATATCAGAACCTCAGTTTTTCTTCCTCTTAGCCTGATGTTTAGTACTTTCAAAGTAAGTGAAGTTAGCAACATCCTTTATTAATCTGGATTATTGTAAAATTTTGCTTTGTAACCAGTCTGCTCTTAGTTCTGCAAATTCGTCTAGTTGTCTAGACAATGTTACCTTCACTAGCATGGATATTCTGGAGAAAGTGGTGAGGTCTGATGTGTCCAGGGATGGAGCCACATTTTTTCTTCCTCTTAGCCTGCTAGTTTGTACTTTGAGAGTAAATGAAGTCAGCATCCTTTTTTACTCTTGATTATTGTAAAATATTGCTTCATAATAGTCTGCTTTTAGTTCTGCAAATGCGTCTAGTCGTCTAGACAGTTTACCATCACTAGCATGTATATTCTGGATGTATGATCTATGTACTGTCACTTGAGCGAAAGTGGTGATGTGTCCAGGGATGGATCCATTATCGGCCCGATGCAGTTTAGTGATCCTATTAAATAATTAATGTTGTTGTTTCATGAGTGCGGGTACTCATTCTCTAATGGTAGGCAGCCTGACTTACGTGTTGGTGCATATCTGCATGGTACTTTCAGTAGAAAGGATTCAAAATCCCAAATCGACTATTCTTTAGTGCTGAGGTTGTACTCTATTGTGAATTTGTGGTTGCATGTAAGTGAGACATATTTTACACTGGTTAGATCAGTTTGTGTACTAGAATGTCTTGCTGGGAATTATAAACACCAAGACAATCATCAGCACGTGCAAGGTGGAATGCATTCCAAATACATTGAAAGTCGTTGCTCTTGTTGCTAAAATTATTTTTCTTAACAGTATGCCTGCTCTCTCACTTGGTTATTGATACACACTTCTTTCCTTTTTCTCGCGCTGCAGGAGGGATTTGGAACCAAACTGGGCAATCTGAAAATATTCTCTGTAGTAAGTTGCATATCTTAAACTGTAATTCGTGGCATTTTATTCTCGTTCTTATGATATAAATTTTAGTGTTGCTTTCATTCTGTTTCATGGTGATGATATGTTGGATATGTTTCTGTGACTGGATGAAATGTACCATGATTCAGCCTTACCTTGTTAAGTGCTTACATGCATATTGGTTAAGGGCAACGTATCCTGTGCATCCTGGGTGTCTTATGCATCCGTGTATCCACCGATCCCTGGCCCTCCGATTTAAATCACACGGATGGCATGAGTATGGTGGTTAATTTGCAGATATCCGCCCGCTGGACGCACGAAACACTAAGATATTTGCGACTAACCCCTCCAAGCGTTTAGGCTGAACGAACACCGTGCAGCTCGGCGACGGCGACGGCGGAGAAGCGGAGACCTTATAGGGCGGCAACAGGCCGGACCGCCGGAACACAATATTATATCGTCTACGCGCATGTGCTAGGTGTGAGCAGTTGTATGTACTGTAGCACGTAAATCATGCATGTTACGAGCCTTCATGGAGCCGCTGATGGTTGCCGGAGACCAGATGCGTCATGGTGTCACCCGTTGCCGTAGCTGCCTACTGCCGCGTTGGGTCGTCCCACGGATCTCTCGTTTTCTGCTCTCCAGCTCTCCGCGGCCGTCGCCAACCACGTTGGGTCGTCGTCGTAATTCCAGAATGCCGCGATGGATGGTCGCCACTGGCCGCTGCGTTATATGCAGCCGTGCGCAGTCGCCGCGGCCGCCGTGTTATGTGCTCTCAGGCTGTCCGCCGCCGCCGCATGCCGCGTTGCATAGTCGCCGCCGGCCGTCAGCATGCATGTCGATCTAATCTTAGATCAATCAGCCGCCGGCCGCTGTGTGACGAGGGAACAGAAACATCTCGAGGGCAGGGAGTTTTTTTTCGTGCAGGCGGGCGTGTTAGTGCAAATTAGCAAGTATTAAGATGTTGTGCGTTCGATTTGGATCAGAGGGTCCAGAATTGTTGGATGCATGGATACACAAAACACCAAGATGCACAGGATACGTTGCCTTGGTTAAGTTCACTTAAAGATAGAGCCATGATTATAGGAATATCCTTCTACCAGTATGTTTTTATATTTATATAAACATGGTTCTTACCAACCTTCGTCCTAATACGTATTGCAAATATTTGACTCATGCTGGATATTTCACAGCCAACTTTCCACCTTTATCACAAAGGTGAGAAGACTAGCGAAGTGGTTGGTGCTGATGTGAAGAAACTTGAAGCTGCCATGGAAAGTCTTCACAAGTAAGATGTTATCTTCTCTCTTCCTTTTTTTCTTCTTCTTACACAAACAGTACACTGCTGTTTGAATGATCTTTGCTGCGGTGAAGTGAAATGAAAATAAACAAGTCTTTCCTGTATAATGACTTTTAGCGAAACTACAATAGAAAATATATACAACGAGCCTGTCTTAAACATGCCTCCAGCACATCACTTTGCTATTTACTTTATATTGCAATGTTGTTGGCATTATACTTTATACTTAAGTGCTCTTGACATTATGCAACAGGCAACAGTGAAGTCGCATAAGAAGTTGACTTGGAGGAGGGAGGCGGCTAGAGTTCTTTTGCGTGAAGACGTTGCAATGCGACATGGGACATGGAAACTTCTGCTTTGCAACCTTGTTCAGACATCTCGTTATAGTTTGGTTTCGAAACATCAACATCTCGATGTATGCCCTTTTTTACCACAGGTTTTGTACACTGTTTGCGTGTTGACCTAAGCAGGATCTGTAAATCTATCTGCTCCCGGTTTCACTACCTCGCTGATGGTTAGGCTTGACAAACCAAGTTCATGGCCTTTGTCACAACTCTATGTACCAATGCTTATTTTCGTTTTATGGCTAGCTGGTGCTACTATTATATGTTCTTCGTCTGGTTTCCCTCTATTGTTTTCCCCACTTGTACTGGATGCCAAAAGTGTTGTACACAACCAAACTCCGCCGGAGTTCTAGTTTGTGAGTATGTCGATCATTTAATCCTAGAGAAAAATTGTGCATAAAAGAGTTTATCTGTTTTGCTGTTTCACATATTCGCCTGGTGTTAGTTGTTTTAGTGGATTTGTGCGCAATGTGATGTACATCCCACTACGGCTCACAAATATTTGATTGAAATTTGTCTCAGTTTAAGAACACTGAGCAAATAGACGCTCCCAAGCCCAAATTTTTTAGGGGACTACCGAGCAGGATAAAGGCCCCAAATCGGCATGAAACCTGCATCAGATGCAAAAATATCCGGTCTAGCTCCACCCTCCTCCGTGAGGTGCAGCACCGAGAAAGACTTCTTGTCGCCATGAGGTGCAGTCGCCATCGTGAAAGAAACTTGTTGCGCCATCGGTGGCAGGTTTTGGCAACGATTGACGTTTCCATGATTGGTAGCCCTTATTTGCAGCATCGGTAACTAGCTCTTGCAGCATCACAACCAGGAAGGAGTGGCTTTGCAGCTGCCGTGACATGTGCTTGCAGAGGCGGCAGGTGCGGTAGCTACTTGGCGGCCACCACCTTTTGTAGCAGCGCCACTACACCACAACGCTAAATCCCCGACAGTAAAGTTAGTTTGAAAGCAACTTTCAACGACAGAAAGATGGTCGGGAAAGAGGTTTGCTGTCTGTCACTGAAAGTCTAGTTGGAAAAACTTATTCTGGCATCTCTTGGCCGACTGAATGTCTCTCAGTACTGTAAATGTTTTTACGGCAGCGGTGGCCGCCTCAAAGCAACTACGGTGGCACTGCAGCAACGTCGTCAGCTTGTAGCTCTGGCTGGGACGTGTGGCGTGCCGGATGCGGCCGACTTGGCGTATGGATGCCGGTGGAGTAGCCTTGTCCAAGTTTTCATTGAAACGCCGTGAAAGGAGACTTTGGTTGTCAAAACTCAAAAGGCTACTATACAGAGACACGTTCAGGATCTAGTGTTTGGGTCAGCCGAATATATTTTCGAGTTTTTGTGGAACGCGGTGAAGGTGCTGCCGTGAAAGAAGACCTTGGTTGCGAATAAGACAGTCACCTATATGGAAACACATCCAGCTCGCTGTCGCGAAAGAGCAGCTTGGTCCTACTGTATATTTTCCCTCTACTTTACCAGTACTCTTGAAGAAAGGTTTAGGCACTTCCAGTAGTACACTATTGCACCACGCCACAGATGTTGGAAGAGAGAAAATAGAGCAAAGCTGCTGAAAACACCATCAGAGTGTCATTGGAGCTCGCCCGAGCGACGAAGATTGTCGTAGGAAGAAGGATGGAAGCGTTGCTGAACGCCTTCGTCCGCTTCATTGCCTTGCTAGAGAGGACGGGTAACGCCCTGGGCACGCTAGCATTCGTCTGGGCGACGGTGGTCGTGCTCGGCGGCTTCCCGAACGACCTGGGCGAGGATTTTTTGGATCGTCACGGTCATCGTAATCCTTGAGTCTTTCAGGTACCCATTTCGTTTCCAAGAAGTCTTCTTTACTTGTCTTTTGACTTCTTTGAGCAACACAGATACATTTTCACACATCAAACTTGACGAACCAAACTAAAGGATTTCCGGGCCAAATTTGAAAGTTTGCACCGTATTTTTTTTTCGAAAAGCTATCATACGCGTAGACCTAAATCGACAAGTCTTGATAGTCATAAGAAAGGTAAGGTTGGGGGTTTAATGCGAGCCAATGAATAATGAACCAAAATTAAGGAACAAAAATAGGGTGACCCGTAGATATTAATGAACCCAAACATTAAGGTGAAAAAAATGAACCAAAAATAAAAAAGAACAAAAAATTAACCGAGCTAATTGGATGAAACGTAATAATAGTGAACCAAAAAATAAAATTAACAATGTGAAAAGGAAATAAAATTCGGGTGAACCGGAAATATAGGTGTACCTCAAAATAATAGTAAACCGAAAAGGAACTAAACTTCGGGTGAACCAAAAATAATAGTGAACAAAAAATGTCGATAAACCGAAAAGGAACTAAAATTTTAGTGAACCGAAAATGCCAATAAACAAAAATAATAGTGAACCAAAAATGTCGATGAACCAAAAATATCGGTGAACTAAAATTCCGGTAAACAAAAAATAACCGTGAACCGAAATTACAGAAATAATAGTAAACTAAAAATGTCGGTGAACCTAAAATAATAGTGAACCGAAAAGGAACTAAAATTTCATTAATCCAAAAATAGTAGTGAACCAAGATGCCTATAAACCAAGATAATAGTAAACCAAAAATGCCGGTACCAAAATAATAGTGAACCAAAAATGCCTGCAAAACAAAGATAGTAGTGAACCAAAAATAATAGTGAACCTAAAAGGAACTAAAACTCCAGTGAACCAAAAATAACAGTGAACCAATTTTTTTAAAAATGGTTCCAATTTTTAAAATGGTTCTAACATTTGAAAATGGTTTATTTTAAAAAATGATTCAGACTTTGAAAATAGTTCATTTTGAAAATGGTTCCAAATTTCAAAATGGTTTAATTTTAAAAATGGTTCAGATTTTGACAAATGATTATTTGTAAAAATGGTTTCAAATTTGAAAATACTTCCGAATTTAAAAGTGATTTCAATTTTGAAAATGATTCGGATTTTGAAAGATATTCATTTTTTAAAATGGTTGAAAACAGAAAAAACTAGAAGGATAAATTATGAAAATGAAGACCAACCGATTGTAGCCCACTGGCAATTCACTCTATCCTCGTCCGGTTGAGATTCTGTGTTCCAATCACAACGCTGCCAACCTATTTCCTATTTTATGATCTTTTCTCTATAAAACAGAAATTCTAATGGGCAGGCCCAGCGGAGCAACCTCAGCCGGCGAGTCTGAACTAACGCTCGCAACGGGCGATATATAGTGTGTCCGCCTTGTTTTCTCGACTGCCAAGCTAATTTGCTTATACGAAAATTTTGGGCCCAAATGCAGCAACACGGACCGTTACAAACTTACAATGTCACACTAAATTATAGTGGAATAAGCCACAGAGTGATCATTTTTCACCCGTAACATTCGATTTCTTACGCAGGGCGTTTAGCCGGGAAAGCAAATCAGATGACCAATTGTTATTCAAGACTACAGGAGGCATCAAGCTCAAAAGGATGGCTCTAGGAGCTAGCGGCTCAGCCCTGTATTATGTGAATGCAGTGATAATGACGGTTTGCCTGTGGATGTTGCCGGTTCAAGATATCATTGTCTATCGCTTACCACCTTCATCGTTCCAGGTTATGATGGTTTTGTTATACTGTCGGTACTGGTGATAGTTGAGAAGCTGCGCTTCTACAAATTCGTTGGATACATGAGCACGAAGGAAAGCCACATGCTGTTGCAACTTAGTACTGCAGCTGCTATTCTACTGGTTGCGGTTGCAAGTTACTATTTAGAAAGACGCTGCTGCTTTAACTGGCAATTTTGCGTTCTTATTCCTCAATGGTTCATCGTTCACATTTTAGCGAGGTTTGGATCACCAGGAGATCAATCTCGATTTCACCAAGGTGTTAAAGTAGCAGCAAAACTACTGCGTGCCATATTCCTTTGCACAACAACTTTGCAGCTGTCTTTAATGTTTAAGGAGCCTATGGGCTTGGTGATATTGTTAGGTCCATTGTTTCTAGGCAACTTACAAACTCCAATGGCTCTGGCCCGAATAAAACCTCTCGTGGGTGTCGCTTTTCTGGAGGGAGATTGAAGTTCATAATAGGAACAACGGAAACACCAAGCTAGCGGTGAAGCTATTGTACATAATGGTGTTTTGCCAGGGGATACTTTATTTGGCGGCGTGCATACTAGAGTCAATCTCCTTCTTTCCTCGGAGATCACTAGCCCTTGGTTGTAGACTCGTAGATAAGTTGGGGATGGAATCAGTCAATCTCTACTATGAACACGCCTATGACACCTTCTTGCAAGAAAGTTTGTTCGATACTTCAAACAAGATGGACCTTGCCACCTTTGCCGTGGACTCTCTGAAATCCGGCGCCTCATGGGAGAAGAAGCGCGCTGCCGTCCGAATCTTGGATTCTTTTCTGCAGCGGCACAAGACCGCGTCTAGCTCCAACACAGAGCTCATCTCACTAATCACCACCTCTACCAAGGCAGTGACAACCTTGATCAGCATGTTGGGCTGGAAACTCCCGAAAAATGCAGATATCAGGCTCTTAGCTGCAAAGGTCATTGCTCAGCTTCACTAGTAGAAAACCGACCTTTAGTCGCGGGTCCAGAGGGCCTTTCGTCCCGGTTCTGGACCCGGGACGAAAGGGTCGGGACTAGAGGGGGGGGGGGGGGGGGGGGCCTTTGGTCCCGGGTGTCCACGACCCGCGACCAAAGTGTCCCCACGTGGGCAGCGCTGCGCGCGTCATGCCCGGGAACCTTTGGTCCCGGTTGGTATTACCAACCGGGACCAAAGAGTTTCTGCTTTTTTTTATATTTTAGTTTCGTTTTTTTGTTTGCTTTTTGTTTCGTTTTTTTTTCACTAGTAGAAAACACATAATAAGTAATCATACAAACACATAAAGTCATACACATAATAAGTAATCATATACATAAAGTCATACACATAATTAATGACCGGGAGTATGATTCATAACATACATGCATGGCCGGGAGTTTATACTACACCGAAAGCATGTTTCTCACACGTCAAGGACGGACAGCTACTACACCGAAAGCATGTTTCTCTACGGAATACAATAAGTATCACCGTGATAAAATTCTCCGTTTTTGTTCAGGACCTCCCTGTTCAAAAATCCCGCCAATTCCTCTTGAATTGCTTTTAGGCGCAGCTGTGGTAGTAGCTTGTCCCGATCTTTTTCCATCTAGATCAATATAAGAAATATATGTGTGAGGTGTTTGAAATCATCATAAATTAATTTATGAATGAAATTCAACCTAATATTTGAATATTGTATACATACGTTTGCAGTTCTGGTTTGTCTATTCCGCTCAGTGACAAAAAGACGAATGTACTCGAAAACGTAGTAGGCACATAAATTTGTCCCTTGTGCCTGCTTCATACACCACTTTACAAAAAAAAGAATTTAATCAAAATAACAATCAAGCATGATAATGGTATTGAAACTGAAATTAAATAGTTGCGCAGACATATATATGTACTACTATACTTACGTTGGTTTCATAAAAATACAGCTTATCTTCCCATTTCCCTTTAACCTTCTTCTTAAACCGTTCCCAAACCCTGCCCGGCAGAAGAAAATAATGAAATGAGTTATTAATTAGTTGATATCACAAAATGAACGAAAGAGGTCGATATAGAGTGATGATGACTGAAATTACTTGTCAAGAATTTCTTTCAGGTCGTCCCACAAGTCCATACTTTTCCTTAACGAGTCCATGACTTGAACGACTCCTTGGTCAACTCTAATGATTAGCAAAATCCAGTGGTCTCTGCACACGTTTATATGTCCATGATTCATCGACTACACTAAAAACAAGGAGTAAGCAAAATAGAATGGATAGAAGAGGTAAAATAACACTCACGAGAAGTTGTAAGGAAAAAGTATTTCTTCGCAGGTATTTTGCCTCACTAAACACTTGAGCAAGTTATTCTCTATGACTTCGGCATTGTACTTGACGACAACTGAATGAAAGAAATATGGGTCAATGAACCCAATACTAAAGACGCGGTTTCTGCATTCAGTGATCTTCATTCTGCATACATAATAATATAGTTAGATAATTCACAACGAACGAGCTGAGCTAGAGACTTAATTAAATTGCAAAACTAAATCACTTACAAACAATACAAACTGACGAGGGCTTTGTCGAGGGAGTCTTGGTTGAATAATTGAAAAATTTCCGAAAACGGCACATACATCGAGTCATCCTGGAATTGGAAATGCTCTTTCTTGACTGAAACCCAGAAAGCATCATGTTTGGCCTCTACGGCATGCTCATACCACGTATGCAAACGGCGCAGTTGTGTCGTCAGAGAGTTGACGAGCTCAGGTCTGACCAGGGTGCTCCCGTAGACATATTGCCATGCATACTCATACTCTGTGGGGTATGGGTCCTCTATACGAAAAGTGCCTTGGTCTACTACCTTATCGGGCATCACCTTGAACGCGGGGACCGACTGATTTGGCTGTTCTCCAAGCTGGGGCACTTGTTTCCCGGATTTCTTCATCTGCTGCCTCTTTAGGCGAAATGCCGCCTCCTTCTCCTGCTTCTCCTTCTCTGCTGCCATCTTGATCTGCTCTTTCTTTCTAAGAAATGACTCCGTCTGCTTCTCCTTCTCTTCACGAATTACCTTGCCCAGAGTACGGTCGTAGTCGCTAGGCGGACTAGGTGGTTGTGGCGGCGGTCCACTCGATAAGTTCTTCAATAAAGTTTCAACTTTTTCCGGTGGTATCACCTCCTTTGGCGGGCGCCGCTTCGGTCCCAATTGTTTTTTCACATCAGCCCGCACCTCCCTCTCGAGTTCATCTGGAGTCAAGTCATAAGATCTCTTTGGAAGAGGCTTTAGCAACTCGCGTTCCTCTCGAGTTTCTTGCGGGTAGTTTAAACTGCACCTCTGTGTATATGTCGACGGGTACTTTAGCTTGCGTGAAACAGTGCGCACAGTACTCTCTTGCTGCGACCGCGCGGGCGATGGACTCGCGCTGGGGTCCTGATCGTCGTCACGACGTGGGGAGGGTGGATCTTGATGTGGGGAGGGGGATCTTGATGTGGGGAGGGTGGATCTTGAGGTGAGGGAGGACCGCTACTCGGAGGAGTTGGGGGAGTGCTAGTCGGAGAAGTTGGTGCCCTTGGCGGCAAGTTTGGAAACACGATGTGTTCCTTCTTCCAGAGAATGATGTTCTTCTTGGCTTCTCCGAGTGTCTTCTCGCCGTCACCTCCAGGAATGTCAAGACTCAGATCAGCATATAACGGCTCAATGTCATCCACCGCGACACGATAATAGCCAGCTGCAATTGGGCCGTTATGGTATGTTGCTCCAGGCTCATTTGGTAAAACATAGCCGACCGCCACCTTGAAGGACATGTTCTTCATCGTGCTATGTAGCTCACAGTCTGTCTTCTCTGTGATATCATCCACGGGGTAGTGAGCTGACGCCGGTTCGTGTTCAGAATGTTGTAGCTGCGTGGAACCCACGCTGCTTTTCCGCTGATCAGATGGGGCGGCTTCAGGACCTTCTATCTCCTGCTGAGATGCCTTTTTCTGACTAATAAGGTCATGCTGCATCTGCTGCACTTTTTGTTCCAATGCCGATAACCGGTCTCTGTCCTCCTTCTTCTTTCTCTCACGGCTTCTATAAGTATCAGCGTCTGCCGGAAAACCTTTATACCAACTAACTCCGGATCCATAGCCTCGACATCGTCCAACTTTCTCAGGATTCCCGAGTGCGAGTGACAGCTCGTCTTTCTCTCTGTCTACTTTGTACAGTCCTTTGCGAACTAGCTCTATTGCCTTCTCAAGTTCTTTGGTTATAAACACAATTTTGTCCGCCCATTTTCCCTGAGCAACAATCTTCCCTGACACAGGGTCCAACCCTGCCCCATGCGCGAACAACCAAAACTTGGACCTATCGGGCCAGTCCTTTGTCTGTGGCCTGATCCCGTTATCAAGCAGTCGTGCTTCGAAGGCTTCCCACTTAGGCACGGCAGCCTTGTACCCACCTGCCCCCAAAGTGTGGTGATATATCTTCTTCGCAGCATTTAACTTGTTTTGATTCGATCGGGCCACAGCGGCGTCCGATTCTCTTTGCCTCTTAAATATGGGCCACTGGGCTTTTAACTTCACTTGTGCTCCAGTGAATTCAGGAGTATAATCTGGATCTTTTTCCTTCTCTTCTAAATAACTGCTCCATAAATTTTTCTTAAAAGTCCGGAATTGTTCGGCCATCTTCTTAAAAGTCCACTCCATGAATTTATCCTTCCACCGCTTGTTGTTTTCAACATCTGGCGGTAGGGTGACCTTTGTCAAGATCCTCTCCCAAAGCAACTCTTTTGTGTGGTCGTCGACATAAGTAAGTGCCTTGGTCAAGTCCTTCGGCTTATTCCATTCTTGAAATGTGATCGGTACCAAGTCCCTAACAGAAACTCCGCATTGATTTATATATTTGCGGCGGCACTCTAAGGGTTCCAACGGTTCGCCATCAGCAGACACTATGTCGAATATAACCCTTTGACCATCCTTCATCGGCTTCGACGGGCCTCGTTTCTTCCCTTTCGACCCTTTAGATGCGGATGATTTGCTCGATCCAGAGGGCTAAAAGAAAAAATTGATTCGTTAATAAACGCAATACAACTCAAATAATACATGTGGTGTGATCGATCAACAGAGGCTTAATATACCTCGCCGGAGTTTCTTAAGGTCACTTCATTATCTCTACAAATTTCTCCTTCTTCAACTCCCTCACCGGAGTCGTTCAGAAATTGGGAGCTGAAGTCATCTAAATTTACAGCATCTTCGTCACCGACAGGCGCTGCTGCACGTCCAGCTATAAGCATACACATACGTTCTTCCTCCTCCTCGTCTCTAGCGCCGACGTCCGGATAAAGTGGATCCATTTGCTCTTCAACCTCTATGTCAAGCTCCGGAAAATTTGGATCCATATGTAACTCGATGTCCCTGCAATCAATTTTGTAACAAGAATATGAATCTTAAAATTTGCATCTTTGAAAATTTGAAAGCAAAATTATAGCAATTACTTAGCAAAATTACTTCTATTTGCAATTACTTAGCAAAATTATAGCAATTACTTAGCAAAATTATAGCAAATTACTTAGCAAAATTACTTCTATTTGCAATTACTTAGCAAAATTATAGCAAATTACTTAGCAAATTACTTAGCAAAATTATAGCAAATTACTTAGCAAAATTGTAACAATGCTAGCATTAGCATAACCCTAATTTTTTAAAACAAACCTAAATTTGCTAAGTTTAATTGCTCACATATTTTTAACACTAGATTTTGCATTTTGCATTTTGCATAATTTCCTAACACTAACCTAACACTTCATATAATTTTGCATTTTGCATAATTTCCTAACACTAACCTAACACTTCATACAATTTTGCATTTTGCATAATTTACAAACTAACTAAAATTACAATTTTGCATTTTCCATAATTTACAAACTAACTATAATTTTGAAACAATTTTAATCTCCACAATTTTGGTACAATTTTAATCTCCACGATTTTTCTAACCTAAAATTACACTAACCTAAATTTACACTATACAAAATTCAACTAAACTAACACTAGATTTACAAACTAATCTACAAAATAACTAGCAAAATTAGGATAAAAAAATTAGAATAAAAAAAAACTAACCTTGCCGTGTGGTGGACGGCCGGAGCTACGGCGGTGGAGGGCCGGCGAGTTCCTGCGGGCGCGTGGAGGGGCGCTACGCCGGCGACGGAGCACAGTGGGGCAGAGGTGGGGAGGGCGGGGCCGCGCCGGAGCACGGCCGGGCAGAGGTCGCGGCGGAGGTCGGGGCGCGGCGGGCTGGCGCGGCGATCGACGACGGCAGAGGAGGGGAGGGCGACGGAGCACGGCGGGGCAGAGGTGGGGAGGGCGGGGCCGCGCCGGAGCACGGCCGGGCAGAGGTCGCGGCGGAGGTCGGGGCGCGGCGGGCTGGCGCGCCGATCGACAACGGCAGAGGAGGGGAGGGCGACGGGAGGGGACGCTGGACGTGGCGGGGACGCGGAGGAGCACGACGCCGGGGCGTGGCCGGAGCGTGGCCGGAGCGGTGTAGGGGCGTGGGCGGCGGCGGCAGGGGGAGAGGGCGGCGTCGATTTGAAGACTTGGGGAAATTTTTCAGAGGAACCGCCCTAAATTGCGCGCAACGGACCTTTCATCCCGGTTCCAGCCACGAACCGGGATGGAAGACCCTTTCATCCCGGTTGGTAACACCAACCGGGACCAAAGGTCTGTCTGGGCCGCGAAAATGCCCAGACAGACCTTTGGTCCCGGTTGGTGTTACCAACCGGGATGAAAGGCCTTTTTCCATTTTTTTTCCATGTTTTTATTTTTGTTTTCTTATTCTGTTTCTTTTATATCTATTGATTTAATTGTTATTTCTATTTCTGTTTCTTTTACATGTTTTTTGTATTGTTTGTATCAAGTTTCTTTTTTCTTTTATATTTAATTTAAATGTTCCAATATTTATGAAAATCATATATTTTCTTATTTCTTTTATATTTATTGATTTAATTCAAATGTTCAATATTTATTTTTAGATGTTTCATAACAAAAAGGAATGAATCATATCAAATGATAGCAATACAAGATATATACATATAATATCAAACAATCAAACACATGAACATCTTTTCTTCAACAAATACAAATTTAATTACAACACCACATGTTTGAATCCATCTTCTTTACAAGAATATATCAACACATTTCCGCGACCAAAGGTCTGTCTGGGCCGCGAAAATTTGTGCGCGAAGCCCTGCAGGCCTTTGGTCCCGGTTGGTGTTACCAACCGGGATGAAAGGCCTTTTTTCCTTTTTTTCTTTTTTTCTTATTCTGTTTCTTTTATATCTATTGATTTAATTGTTATTTCTATTTCTGTTTCTTTTACATGTTTTTTGTATTGTTTTCTTATTCTGTTTTTTAGTTTTAGAGCATCGTTAGCAATTAACATCCTCACAAACAGTTACATAAAAGGTAGCTCGGAATCCTCCGTCGCCTTTAGCTGGCAAGCAGTCCTGGCTCGCTGTACACGGTCGTCGCGGACAGACTGTAAGGAGGCTTTAATGGCAACCTGCATTTGAGGCCCGCCGCCTTCTTCCCCATGTTCTCTCCAGTCGAAATCATCGTCGTCGTCATCCTCCTCGTCGGGAGGGGCGACAGGTGGAGGTACGGCGGCACCTGGTGGAGCCATAAAATAGAAAATCTTATAGTGCCTACCTTCTCCGGCGAAACCTCTGCAAATTAGAAACATAAAATTCATCTACCATCGACGCAGCCTCCCGCATCACTCCTGCCTTTCGACGACGCAACACCCTTCCCCTTCGACGACGCAGCACCCTTGTCCTAGGTAGGGGAGGGAGAGGGTAGCACCCGAATGTTTTGTGTTTGAGCGCCACTTCGATCCAAGCAGCGGTAAGACGTCTCTGATGATCTACAACCGTCCGGCAAGACATCTCTGATGATCTGCAACCATTTGGAACGGTCGCAGGTCATCAGAGACGTCTTGCCGCTGGTTGCCCAAAGATGCCTCTCCGAGTGACGCTGGAATGTTTTGTGTAAGTGAGTGAGTGACGCTGGAATTCCGGGAGGGGGGCTATATATAGGGTACGTGTGCTTCTTTAGTCCCGGTTGGTAACACCAACCGGGTCATGTGGCTCACGAAGTGGTCGTGATACTGCTGATCCAACAGCTCACAATCCCTCAAAAGAAACACACCCCTGATCCAACGTCTCACAAGCGCTTGAAAGAAACACACGATCCGTGTGCTTCTTTAGTCCCGGTTGGTAACACCAACCGGGACTAAAGGCGGGCTTTGCGGTCACGACACGTGTCCTCCCCCAGCGCTGCCCTGGGCACGTGTCTTCCCCTAGCACTGCCCTGGAGGTCTTTATATATTGTCGCCGACGGGGTAAACCCTAATCCACCATTCCTAGCCACGAACGCATCGTCTCCACGAGATGGATCCGCCACGCCCGCCGCAGCGCCTTCTGGACGAGGTCGAGCGTGCTCGGCAGAGCGCGCTTGGGCGCAACCGCGGGAGCCTATCCCGCCGTATGCCCACGAGCCCGGCGTGGAGAGGAATGCCCTCCTACCGGCCTCCTGCTCCGGTGCCGGAGGAGGTGCGGAGGACGTACGAGCGCGCGTGGTCCGACGTCCCTGACCCCGACGAGGATGCGTACGCCGCAGGGGTGGCGTGGGGATCCGTGACCGTACCTCCACCAGTCGCCGCCGCCCCTCCCGACGAGGAGGATGACGACGACGACGACTTCGACTGGAGCGACCATGGGGAAGAGCGCGGCGGGCCGCAGATGCAGGAGGCCCTTGAAGCCTCCTTCCAGTCCGTCCACGACGACCGTGTACAGCGAGCCAGAACTGTCTGCCAGCTCAAGGCGAAGGAGGCTTCCGAGCTGGATTGGGCGCTGAAAGACTCATCCTCCATGGATCTTGCCCTCCGCCGCAAACGTGCGCGCGAGAACCGGGCGGCCGCGAACGGGGCTAGCTCCTCCCGCCGTTCCTCCTAATCCTACGGCCTCCGAGCTTTTATGTAATGCATTCTATGGAATGTATTAAACCTTTATGTAAGGAGCATGTGTAATAATAATGAATGTGTATTTCCAATGTGTATTGTCAAGAAGCTTCAAATCAGCATTTCCAAGCAATTTTATAGATGGAATTTTATAGATGATAATATTATGCATTTTGAAATAATATTGTGTGCATTTTGCAGAAACTATGGATCCAACGGCTCACAAGCCCTCAAAAGAAACACACCCCTGATCCAACGGCTCACAAGCGCTCGAAAGAAACACACGATCCGTGTGCTTCTTCCTCCGCTCTATGACGGGGAAACCGTGTGTTTCGTTCCAACTTTTAGAATAGAGTTATATAAAAAGGTTTCATACATTATTACACATCAGCACCAACATTCTTATCTTGTCCTCCATGGACAATCTTCTTCTACTTTCTGCCTGTCACTTTCTTCTGTTTGGGTCGTAGCCATGGACAAACTTCTACATTTAACAAGAGGCTTGGGTCAGTTTTCACTGCGAAGGGCCGGATTTCATCAAACTTATTGTAATCTTCAGACATGTCTGTCTTGTCCTCCACTCCCACGATGTTTCTTTTTCCTGAAAGAACTATGTGGCGTTTTGGCTCATCATATGGTGTATTCGCTTCCTTGTCTTTTCTCTTTATCGGTCTGGAAGACATGTCCTTGACATAGAAAACCTGAGCCACGTCTTTGGCTAGGACGAATGGTTCGGTGTTGTATCCAAGATTCTTGAGATCCACTGTAGTCATTCCGTACTTTGGGTCTACGTTTACCCCGCCTTTCAGGTTGAACCATTTGCACCAGAACAAAGGTACCTTGAACGAAGGTCCATAGTCAAGTTCCCATATCTGCTCTATGTAACCATAATATGTGACCTTTGTCCCATTGTTGTTTGCTGCATCAAAGCGGACACCACTGTTTTGGTTGGTACTCTTTTTATCTTGGTTCGCCGTGTAAAATGTATTCCCATTTATCTCGTACCCTTGAAAAGTCAATATAGTCGAAGATGGTGCTCTGGCCAACAGGTTTAGCTGTTCTTCAACTGTGGTGTCACTAAAGAGACGTTCATGCAACCACCCGGCGAAAGTCTTCACGTGCTCTTTTTCAATGCGTTCTTCAGCCATTAATGAGCGTAAAATATTCTTGTGTTCCTCAATATACGGAGCCACCAAGCTCGAATTATGTAGAACTGTGTAGTGTGCTTGATTGAAAGAATCCCAGTCTGGACATAATGTTGCTTTCTTTCCTAGCGTTCCTTTTCCACGCAGTCTCCCCTCATGGCGCGATTGAGGGACACCGATCGGGTTAAGGTCAGGAATAAAGTCAACACAAAACTCAATTACCTCCTCTGTTCCATAACCCTTGGAGATGCTTCCATCAGGCCTTGCACGGTTGTGAACGTATTTCTTTAAGACTCCCATGAACCTCTCAAATGGGAACATGCTGTGTAGAAATACAGGACCGAGAACTTTAATCTCTTCGACTAGGTGAACTATGAGGTGCGTCATAATATCAAAGAAGGATGGTGGGAACACCAACTCGAAGCTGACAAGACATTGGACAACATCATTCTGAAGAGTTCCTAGAGTTGTTGGATTGATCACCTTCTGAGAAATTGCATTGAGAAATGAACATAGCTTCACAATGGGTAGTCGAACATTTTCCGGTAGAAGCCCCCTCAATGCAACCGGAAGTAATTGTGTCATAATCACATGGCAGTCATGAGACTTTAGGTTTTGGAACTTTTTCTCTGCCATGTTTATCATTCCCTTAACATTCGACGAGAAGCCAGACGGGACCTTGATACTGCTCAGGACTTCAAAAAAGATCTCCTTCTCTTCTCTGGTAAGAGCGTAGCTGGCAGGACCTTCATACTTCTCTGGATTAAGGTGGTCGTCTTTCGTCTTCTCGTGCATATGTTGATGGTTCAGTCGTGCATCCGGTGTATCTTTCGTCTTCCCATACACGCCCAAGAAGCTTAGCAGGTTCACGCAAAGATTTTTCGTCACGTGCATCACGTCGATTGCAGAGCGAATCTCTAAGATTTCCCAATAGGGTAATTCCCAAAATATAGATTTCTTTTTCCACAAGGGTACGTGGTTGTTAGCATCTTTCGGAACGGATAGACTGCCAGGACCTTTTCCAAAGATTACTTGTAAATCCTTCACCATGCCAAATATAACATCACCATCAGGGCAGGTAGGCTTCTTCCGGTTATCTGTCTCACCTTTGAAATGCTTGCCTTTCTTTCTTACAGGATGCTGATGTGGAAGAAATCGACGATGACCAGGGTACACAATCTTGTTACCTACATATATACTTTCAGTCTTATCTAAACAGTGCGTGCATGCTTTGTATCCCTTGTTTGACTGTCCTGAAATGTTACTAAGAGCAGGCCAATCATTGATGGTTACAAACAACAACGCTCGTAGGTCAAATGAATCTTGTTTGTGCTCATCCCACACACGCACCCCTTCGTCGCTCCACAACTCTAAAAGTTCATCAACCAATGGCCTCAGGTACACATCAATGTCGTTGCCCGGTTGCTTTGGACCTTGGATGAGCACTGGCATCATAATGAACTTCCTCTTCATGCACAACCAAGGAGGAAGGTTATAGATACATAGAGTCACAGGCCAGGTGCTATGACTGGAGCTCTGTTCCCCGAAAGGATTAAAGCCATCTGTACTTAAACCAAATCTTAAGTTCCTAGCGTCATCTGCAAACCTCGGGAACTTCCTGTCAATTTTTCGCCACTGCGACCCATCAGCGGGGTGTCTCAGCATCTCGTCTTTCTTTCGGTCTTCTTTGTGCCATCGTAACAACTTTGCGTGCTCTTTATTTTGGAACAGACGTTTCAACCGTGGTATTATAGGAGCATACCACATCACCTTGCAAGGAATCCTCTTCCTGGGGCACGGCTCGCCCTCAACTTCACCAGGGTCATCTCGCCTTATCTTATACCGCAAGGCACCGCATATCGGGCATGCATTCAAATTCTCGTTCTCACCGCGGTAGAGGATGCAGTCATTTATGCATGCATGTATCTTCTGCACCTCTAATCCTAGAGGACAGACAACCTTCTTTGCTTCATACGTACTGGAGGGCAATTCGTTATCCCTTGGAAGCAACTTCTTAAATATTTTCAGCAAACTTTCAAATGACTTGTCAGTAGTACCACTCTCTGCCTTCCATTGTAGCAATTCCAAGGTGGTACCAAGCTTTTTATGGCCATCTTCGCAAGTTGGGTACAACAATTTTTTGTGATCCTTTAACATGCTCTCCAACTTCAACCTCTCGTTTTCACTTCCGCTGTTTATTTGTGCATCAAGAATGGCCCGACCAAAATCATCATCGGGCTCATCAACAATGGGCTCTTCTTCAGCTTCGTCTTCCTCCATTGGAGTATCACCATCTTCAGTGAACGTAGGATAGGTGTCATTATCCTCTTCTTCATTTTCTTCCATCATAACCCCTCTTTCTCCGTGCTTGGTCCAACAATTATAACCGGACATGAAACCGGACTGCAACAGGTGGAAGTGAATGGTTCTTGACGTAGAGTAATCCCGCGTATTCTTGCACAGACTACATGGACAAGAAATAAAACCACTCGACGGCTTGTTTCTATCAGCCACCTCGAGAAAACTTTGCATGCCATTAATAAAGTCGATACTGCGTCGGTCACTACTGTACATCCATTGCCGGCTCATCTGCATTATATAAATATATCAAAAAACATTACACTACATCATGAATATATAATACTGACCAAATTAATTAATACTTCTTCATCACATTAAATCCAAAGTAGAGTAGTGACCAAATGTAATACATAGTTCTCATAAAACATACAACTATCTCAGAAATTTAAATCCAACAACAAATGCGATCATAATCGCAACTAAAGTAACTATTGAACCAACAGCATAATAATACCAAGCCTCTTGGCTAATGGCATAACTTCTAATTTTTTTAAGCTTCAAGCGCATCGCATCCAACTTGATCTCGTAAGCATCGATGACGTCGGCAAGCTTGAACTGGTGTTCATCGACGATGTTAGCAAGCTTGACCTCCATTTTCCTCTTCTCTTCTAGGCGGAGATCTTCACTTATTTTTAATTTAGCTTTCAACTCATCGTTCTCTTTCACAAAAAAATCGACAATAGGGTCCATTGGAATTTCCGGTTCAACTACCTCCTAGATAAATATATATGTATGTCAAAAGTTGGTCGGCATGATTTTCATAAACACGAAACGCAACAAATATATGGTTATTAACAGCCATACCACATCCGAATAATAGAGGGGACGAGAGCCGCTGTGGCCGGATGTCAAAACCATGGCACTATATATATCAAACAAGAATACAACTAAGAAATTTATACAAATAATAATTATGCTTCTAAATCATAAAACTAAGATTTTGTAAAATAAAAAAGAGACTCACCGAGTTGGTGCCGGTGACGAGACGGCGCGGGCGATCGACGGCGGTTAGGACGTGGACGGGACGACACTAAAACCAACAAATCATAAATTAGTGTAAGCTCAAAATGCATATAAAAATAAACTCTCTAACTTGGGCATTTCATCAAACACCTAGTGAGCACTACAAAAATCAAATGAGCTAAACTAGCAATCAAATGAGCTAAAGTTGCAACGCCGGAGGAAAGGATGATGTTGCTAACCCTTGAATAGATGGGGTGCTTTTAATCCTCACAAATGGTGCAAAAAAATGGGGATTAACTTGAGAGAGTGAGAGGAAATGGAGGAAAAATGAGTGTTGAACTCGAGCTCAAAATGGTGGTGGAGCTCGGGGTGGGAGATGATATATGCAGGGAGGACCCTTTGGTCGCGGGTCGTGTTACGAACCGGGACCAAAGGGTCCCTGCCAGGGGGTCCACGGCTGCGCATGTGCCCGCATGCATGTGGCGACCCTTTGGTCGCGGGTCGTAACACGACCCGGGACCAATGTTCCCTTTCGAACCGGGACACGAGGCGAGGGGCGCCGGGAAATATCAACCCGGGACCAATGCCTATTGGTCCCGGGTTGTAGTGTGGCCGGGACAAAAGGGGGTGGATGAAAGCCCTGTTTTCTACTAGTGCTTGCTGCACATCTACGGATTGTCAGTATCCCTGACACCATGCATATCGTATCTTCACTTCTTGAAGCCCATGATGAACCGATGACAGAGGTCATTTCAGCACCGATAGTGGATGGAAATGGAGGTAACATAGATAATCAACAAATAAGCAATGGTTCGACTTCTCCGGTAGAATGGATAAGCAGATGCTTCCAGCACGTCAAAGACCTACGGTCACTTCCACAGGAAGGCTCGAAGGATAGGGAGTCACTCCTGTTAGGTTGATCTCCTACCCGTGCGCACCCAACGGTCCACGATCCTGATTCCTGCGCCCTGATCGGGGGCGCCCAACCAATCCATGTTTGGTGGGCCCCCGTCGCGCTGCGCTATAAAGACTGGTGGGGGCCGGGGGGCACGCCTTACGAGGTTCGACGTGCGCCGCCACACCCCACCAACAATACCCTAGCCGATCTAGGTTGCGCAGAGAGCGACGGGAAGTACCACCACCGCCGCCACTCCCTGCCATCGCCGGCCACCTCAACCATGGCCGGCGCACCGGGGTCGTCTGCACAAGGAGAAGGTACACGTTCTCCTCCTCATCGATCTATCCTACCAGTTTTATCTAGACTAGTGATCCTACGGGAATAAACATTGGTATCAGAGCATCTAGTATCTAGATCTTATTCGTGTAGATTGAATCGAAAAGCAAATAGAAAAGGAAAAGAAGAAAATTCCCCTCCCAACAGAAACCCTAATTTCAAAAAAGGGGTAAAGAAAGCTCACCGTGCTGCCGTTAGGGCCGCACCGTTCCTCTCGATCCCGATGCGCACCAACTGGGGCATCGGGAAGAAGAAAACGAACCCCTCGGGGGCAAAGGGCACCGCCGCAGTGCCGCTTGACGGCGGCGCGCTCTCTTTCGGGAGCTCACGCACGCCGGCAAGGGGGACAGTGGGGGCGCCGCCACCGCAGCTTCATCACACGCAGGAGGGCAGAGGGGGCGCAGCCGCGTCTCTCTCTCTCTTGCCAGAGGGCGGCGGTAGAAGGAAGGAGGGAAAGAAGGAGGAAGGGGGTCGCGCGGGGCGGTGGTTGCGCCGTCTCCGGCGGGCCGGGCGACCAGCGGCCGGCGGCCGGCCGTAACCCTAACCCTAAGCGAGCGCAGCTCGTGCGGGAGAGAGGGAAGAAAGAACAGAATGCGGCTAGAGTTTTTTTTTCGGGGCAGGACGCACGGCTGGTTTTGATCCGGCGCGATGCACGCTGGACCGTCGGATTCAATCCGACGGCCAGGAAGCAAACCCTAGCCAGCTGCGGCGTTCGGGCCGAAAGTGAATGGGCCGTGGGCCGCCGTGGGCTGCGTCTTCGTCGCCGCGGGCGGCAGATAGCCGTGGGCCGCACAGAATTCTGTTTTTTCAGAGTTTCTTTTTGGAAGTATGTTTTATTTGTTTTTGTCCATTTTTTTGGACAAATTTCATTCTGTTTTTCTATTCAAAATTATCCAACGAAATTTTTGTTTAGAGAACAAAAAAGTAAAAGAAATGCTTCTGAAAAGTATAAAGTTCATGAATTTTTATTCATGTTTTTCCGCTGCAAATATATAAAAGTGCTCTAAAAGTTAAATAGAACTAAAGTGAGTATTAAATTATAAGAGCATGTTAAAGTGATTAATAAAATGATTATGATTCTGTTATTATTATGACCAACATTGTTAATAACATAATCATGATTTATTATTGTTATATGTGCTTTTGTTGCTATTTTCTGCCCAACGGTGATATAGTTTTAATTGCACAAACAGTTGTATGTTTTAATTTTGACCAACGTTGGATTAATGCATGCAATTGTTGTTATGATCTCACTTCATTGTGGTCTTCAGGAGGGTACTACTTGATGAGCTACATCAAGGATGTTCCAAGCCTCAGAGGTGACAACTACACTGAATGGAGAAAGAAGGTCGACTTGGCTTTTGTTTGTGCTGAGGTGGACTGGGTTTGTGACACTCCACAGCCAGTTAAACCTACAGAGCCAATCACAGATGAAAAAGATGATGATAGTGCTTGGGATAAAAAGAGGAGGGATTATGCTCCTTTGGAGATGTCATATACCCTCGAGAACAAAAAGTGGCTCACCGCCAACAAAAAGTGCAACCAATCTATGCTAGAGGACTATGAGCATCTTTTCTTCATTTGTGACTTTGCTCGAGATTGCTGGCACACTGTTGGTATTTCTTGGGACTTCTCAAGAGACTTGCGAAGCAGGATTGCTTTGGCTGCTGCCGCTTTCACGCGCCCAAATTTTGTGGAAATCGTGGCCTGTGTGACATGGAATATATGGAAGCAACGCAACGATTTCATCTTTAAAGGGGAGACCCCCTCCCAGGAAAGCTGGCGCCGACGTACCAAGCAAGACCTGCTCCTCCAACAGTATAGGGTTAAACCCCCTCTTCTGCAGACTATAGTGGACAGTGCTACACTCTTTTTTGGACCTTAGCTTTTTCCTTGTTTCTCTTCAGGTTGCGTCCTGTTTTTAGACCGTTTTGGATGAGTCATGATTGTTTGACTCTTCCTGCCTCTCCCCTTCTTTGTTCTCCCATGTAACTGCTTTTTTTGTTCCATATATAAAATAACCATAGGGGCTTCCCCTACGGTAAAACGGTCAAAAAAAGTGCATGGCTTTCATAAAGAACACAATTGAGCACGCTATTGTGGGCTCAATTGCAGAGTGTGCTTCCGTAAGGGAGTTTCTTGAAAAGATAAAGAGACAGTTCACTGGTTCTTCAAAGATATATGCTACTCAGCTGCTAAAGCAGCTGGTGACAGAAAAGTACACAGGAGGTGGACATGGCATAAGAGAGCACATCCTCCGGATGAGCAACATGGCAGCTAAGCTTAAGCCCATGGACGAGGATTTGGAGCTCAAGCCTGCACTCCTTGTTCACCTGGTTATGGCTTCACTGCCAAAAGAGTTTGACACTTAAATCCTCACATGGTGGTTCTCTGAACTATGTGAAGGATAATAAGAAAAAGAACTACAATCAAAGTAGCAATGGTTTCCCTTCAAAGCCACATGGAAAAGCTCCCGCGCATTATCAGCATCAGCAGAAGTCTCTTCCAGTGGACAAAGATACATGTCTCCACAGTAAGAAGACTGGGCATTACAAGAAAGGCTGCCCTGTTTGGCTAAAGTCCATAATGGCAAAGAGAGGTAACAACATTGTTTCCTTTGTAAATGAATCCTTGTATACACAGTTTTCGAAATCTACTTGGTGGATTGACTCAGGTGCAACTGTTCATGTTGCAAATTCATTACAGGGATTCCATTCGACGCGGACTACGCAAAGAGAAGAAAGATGCATTGAAGTTGCAAATGGAGTCCAAGCAGACGTTGAAGCTGTCGGCGACATTTCCCTGGAGTTAGCTGATGGATTCACGATCCTGCTTAGAGATGTTTTATATGTTCCTTCATTACACAGAAACTTGATTAGTGTTTCACGTTTGGACAAAGATAATTATGAATGTTATTTTGGACATGGCAAGTGTGCCATATGGTGTAATAATACTCATGTGGGTGTTGCTTTACTTCACAATGAGCTTTATTTATTATCCTACGTGAAAAAGTGTATTCTGTGTGTAAAGTGAATGAACATGTTTCCGCGCCGGATAAAGAACAAAAGAAAAGAAAGAAAACTCATGACTCATCGAAATTATGGCACTGTCGTTTGGGCCATATTTCGAGGGGAGAATAGAAAGTCTAGTTAAAAATGAAATTCTTCCTCCATTAGAGTTTTCAGATTTAGAACAATGCATAGATTGCATTAAAGGAAAGTATGTAAAACGAATCAAAAAGGGTGCAAATCGAAGCACAGGAACACTAGAAATCATTCACACTGACATTTGTGACCATTTCCTGTGAAAAGTGTGGATGGCTATGACTCGTTCATAACATTCACAGATGATTACTCCCGATATGGTTATATTTATCCAATTAAAGAAAAGTCTGAAGCGTTGGATAAATTTAAGATATTCAAAGCTAAAGTAGAAAATCAGCATGATAAAAGAATAAGATAGTGAGATCTGACCGTGGGGGGAGTACTACGGTCGGCACACTCCATATGGCCAAGTCCCTGGACCTTTTGCGAGGTTCTTACAGGAGACTAGCATAGTGGCCCAGTATACAATGTCGGGCGACCCTCAGCAAAATGGAGTAGCTGAAAGGCGTAACCGTACACTTATGGATATGGTGCGCGGTATGATGAGTTACTCCACCTTGCCATTGGGATTGTGGATGGAGGCGCTTAAAACCGCCATTCACATTCTCAATAGAGTACCAAGCAAGTCGGTGCCCAAAACACCGTACGAGTTGTGGACAGGAAGAGTACCCTCTCTACAACACTTCAGGGTGTGGGGGAGCCCAGCTGAGGCCAAATTGTTTAATCCAAATATTGCAAAGTTAGATCTGAAAACAGTCAGTTGCCACTTCATTGGCTATCCTGGTAGATCAAAAGGTTTTCGTTTCTACTGTGCAGACAGATACACAAAGTTTGTAGAAACGAGACATGCAGTCTTCTTAGAGGACGAAATGATGAGGGGGAGCATGGTAGCTCGGAAAATTGATCTTGAGGAGAAGAGGGTGTGCACCCTTTTTCGATGATTCAGGAGACATTTTTTACACTACCTGTTGTACCTGCACAGACAATTCCTGAGATTGTGGTGCAAGCACCTGTTGTAACTCCACCCGTGACAACTATGGGTGAAGATCCGGAACCTGTCCGTCAGGAGCCGACTGAACCTGTTGTTGAGCATGAAAGGGAGGTGCAGCAGCCACTTCCAGAAATGAGACCCTTAGAAGGTCTAAAAGAGCTAAGAAATCAGCTATTTCTACTGATTATAAAGTTTACAATACAGAAATAGCTCATATGGAAGGTGATCCCACTTCATATGAAGAAGCCATGAGAAGCCCTCACTCATCGAAGTGGGTGGAGGCAATGGAAGAAGAGATGAAATCGATGAGTTCCAACGATGTTTGGGACTTAGAAGATATTCCTAAAGGGGCCAAAACAGTGGGCTGCAAATGGGTATACAAAACTAAGTATGACTCAAAAGGAAATGTAGAAAGTATAAAGCACGACTTGTGGCAAAAAGATTTACACAAAGAGAAGGGGTAGATTACAATGAGACATTTTCACCAGTCTCATGTAAGGATTCCTTCAGAATCATAATGGCACTAGTTGCACATTTTGATCTTGAGCTACATCAAATGGATGTAAAGACGGCATTTCTAAACGGGATTTAAAAGAAAATGTTTACATGAAACAACCCAAGGGTTTTATCATGGAAGGCAAGGAAGATATGGGATGCCGCCTGAAGAAATCCATTTATGGATTAAAGCAAGCCTCTAGACAGTGGTATCTAAAGTTTAATGAGACAATTAAAAGTTTTGGATTTAAAGAGAATGTTGAGGATAACTGCATTTATGCAAAGTTTAAAAATGAGAAATATATTTTCCTAATATTGTATGTGGATGATATCTTGCTTGCTAGCCGTGATGTTAGTCTACTACAAGAAACAAAGAAGTACTTATCCTCAAATTTTGATATGAAAGATCTTGGTGAAGCATCATATGTTTTGGGCATAGAAATTCACCGAGATAGGGAAAATGGAGTTTTAGGACTATCGCAGAAGGCATAATTTGAAAAGGTTCTTAAAAAGTATAATATGGATAAGAGTAGTGCCACACCTGCACCTATAGTCAAGGGCGACAGTTTTGGGAAATTCTAATGTCCCAAGAATCAGTACGAGATCGATCAAATGAAAGCAATACCATATGTTTGGCTGTTGGAAGCTTACAGTATGCACAAGTGTGCACTCGCCCTGACTTAGATTTTATCACCGGACTGCTCGGTAGATATCAAGGGAATCCAGGCCCAGAGCACTGGAAAATGGCAAAGAAAGCATTGCGTTATGCGCAAGGCACAAAGGACTTCATGCTAACATACAGAAGATCTGATTCCCTAGAGATAAGAGTCTATTCAGACGCAGATTTTGCGGGAGACAGAGATGATAGAAAATCCACGTCAGGATACGTGTTCACTCTCGCTGGAGGGGCTATTTCGTGGAGAAGCTCCAAACAGTCAATAGCTGCATCGTCCACGATGTATGCAGAATTTATAGCAGCTTATGAGGCCACGGGCAGGTGATATGGTTAAAGAAATTTATACCCGACTTGAAAGTGGTAGATTGTATTGACAAACCACTAAAGATGTACTGTGACAACCAGCCCGCAGTATTCTATGCTCACAACAACAAGTCGAGTAATGCTACCAAACCAATAGAGATAAAGTATTATGTTGTGAAAGATAAAATCCAGAATCAAACTATAAGTCTCGAGCATATAAGGACAAAGGATATGCTTGCGGATCCGCTTACGAAAGGCTTACCACCCAGTGTGTTCATGGAACACGTAGCCGGCATGGGTTTAATGGAAAGCCTATGATTTCTGGATCATGAGAGGCCCAAAAGGAACATAAATTGTTTCAAAACAAAGAGATATATTGTAGCTGTCTGATTATATCGGCAATTGAGCTGTGACGATGAAACATGCTCTATGTATTGATCTATGATGAAACAAGTAAAGAGAAAGTACATAGTTAAAAGTAAAAGTTGAGATCAAGGGGGAGAATGTTAGGTTGATCTCCTACCCGTGCGCACCCAACGGTCGCACGACCCTGATCCCTGCGCCCTGATCGGGGCGCCCAACCAATCCATGGTTGGTGGGCCCCCGTCGCGCTGCGCTATAAAGACTGGTGGGGGCCGGGGGCAAGCCTTACGAGGTTCAACGTGTGCCGCCAGACCCCACCGACAATACCCTAGCCGATCTAGGTTGCGCAGAGAGCGACGGGAAGTACCAGCACCGCCGCCACTCCCTGCCATCGCCGGCCACCTCCACCATGGCCGGCGCACCGGGGTCGTCTGCACAAGGAGAAGGTACACATCCTCCTCCTCATCGATCTATCCTACCGGTTTGATCTAGACTAGTGATCCTAGGGGAATAAACAACTCCCTGCACTGGGCATGCATATCCTTGAAGGCCTTGCTCATGATCTCCACAACTGTGCAGAAATCAGCAAAGCAACAAAAAAAATCCTCCCGAAGGTCATAGGGTTCATAAGCTGCATTACTGGCACAACAGAAGCGAAGCGGGAAAAGATTAGCACTCCATCGTTGACATTAGTTGCAAGGCTTGCAAGCAAAGAGGGGCAAATCGGCATAACTCTCCGACAAGAGCTTTGTAAGAATCCTTTTCTGATTGGAAACCTCGCCGAGATCCTGGTGCTGGAGGGCAGCTCCAGCTATCATCATCAATCGAAGCTGACGATGGATATCATTGCCAAACTCGCCAAGGATAAGAAAATAAGACAGAAGATTGGGAGAATCCAAGTTATCAATGAAAAGTTGGTGGAAGAATTTCTTGGGGGAGATGAATCGCGGAAACAACTCCAACTAGCAGCAGGGGAAGCACTCGCAATGCTGGCAATGGAGAGCCCCGACAACTGCTCTGCAATGTTAATGTACGAACCAGATTATGTGCTTATTGGGGATCTCGCACACAAGCTTCAGGGTGGTGAGCACGTATATGCAACGGCAAGTCTACTTCAGAGTCTATGCGAAAATTGCAGGGAAGTGATGTGCACTCAAGGTCCAAGCGATCACTTGTTGTCTACCTTCAAAGAGGTGAGTCTTCTGAATTTTGAACTACTGGTACTTTTGAGTTTTTTTTTACGTTAGACCAAACAAAGTACAAGATTGCCTTTTAATGTTGTGGTGTTTATTTTTGCATGTACTTTCATTCTGAATTATCTTATGATTATCATTTTCTTACAAATAATTATTCACTTGAAAGTTGTATTACCTCACATAATATGAGATGTCCAATTAAAATGACAACGATAACAATAGCAGTCATGTGAGTAGCACATAGCCATGTTAAACACAAGTAACTCAATCATGGACAGGATTGATGTGCACCTATTTTTTGGTAATGCACCGCTTATATGCAGGTCATGGGAGGAATTATGTAGGCGGAGGACAAGCAAATGGAGGCCCTAATCGGCCTTGCTTCACATCTCTGCCTTGTCTTGTCTGGACAGATCATTACCCCCATTTTCGAATCGTTTCAAGATGACCAAGCCTTAGTTGAAAAATTGGTGGGTGAACTGAACGCGCACAAGAAGCCGAGACCCGACGAATCCCCAAATATCAGAACACTGCTGGTTGGGCTTACAGTATCCATAGCTGAGTTCTGCCCTCGCTACGCGCCCATCTTTATGGAGCATGGAATGGTGGAAGCACTGTCAAAGGTGGAAGAGTACATGGTGCTCTTCGGCAGCGGTAGCGCAGGGGAGGTTTCTAGGGAGCCAGCCGGAGCTCTTCCCACCCTGGTGACTAGAGCGAAACTGCTGATCGGCGATAATACTGCACCGGTTTAAACCATCTTCGCTGTTGGTGATCTGTGTCCGTCCAGGCACATATACCGTTTATTTTCGTATCAACTATTGAACATCAATAGTGCGTGAAAACTTTGATATCTGATGACTACATTTATACCCTTCTACACTGTCCGCGCATTTTTTTTCCCACAGTGATACACTGATCGACTGCATGTTAATTTAGCAGGATCTGTTTTATCTGTCTATTTTTGATCTGGCACCACTCCTCTTTGATGGTTGGCTTTGAATTGTACGTGATCCTTGACCTCCATCACAACCTTATGCTCCAGTGCTTTCTACACTGTCTCCAGTTCATTTGAGTGTTGCATTTGAGTGTTGCATTTTGATGTGTCGACTAGAAAAAGTTCAAGCTGATCCCAATTCCTAAGTCCCAAACACGATTGGGTAACGAGAGGGAGAGGGAGGCCAACGGGACCGGCAAGGTCTATCATCTCTTTTTAAAAGAAAAATCCGGCTCGGTTTTCCTGAGTACGCGCATCGGCTAACGGACCAATACACGTTGCATCATGGGCTAGGCCTCTGTGAATTATTGTCAAGTTTGTGCTTCAAATATGATGAGAAATGATCTTTCAAAAAAATGATGAGAATGTGCATTGCTCCGATTTACATCATAGGTATGTGGTTTGGGTTTGTTCTATTCGTTTTCGTAATTCAATAGTCAGAAAGTTAGTTTGTGAAGTAATGCCTTCACCCTATATGTTAAACAAAAGAGATTGTATGATACACAAGTCAAAAGCCACAAAATATCAAGTAACATTAATTTGATATTGTGGTCAGAACATAAGCTTTTTTTTTTGTAAATAGTAGTAGAAGTTAGAGACACGATGGGATGTGACAACAAATTGTTAAAGATTAATACTTATATAATAAGACTGCTACTGGTAACTGGTAAGACAAGATTTAATGATTCTCCTTGTTGAAAAGCAATTCTTAAAATTAACGATATTTACTTTGGTCGTAGTAAAATTGCTTCGAAAAGTGACAATATTGGCAGATTATGGAAAGATGAGATTCATGGCCAAAATCCCCCGTGTCTGTTCCTTGAGTTCTTTTTTACGTGTGCCGAACCCAAGTTCTAATATTATGGATGTTGATGCTATAAACTTTTGTATTCCTTTTAGAAGAAATTTGCATGGAGGCATCTTAATCGGTGGAATTCTGTTGTGGTGAAGTTGAACTTGATAAATCTTACTCTTGATTCTGATGTTGTGGTCACTTAATAAATGGCTGTTTTCTACAAAGTCTATTTACAAGTGTCTTGAAAATATATTGCAGGAGCTAATCACAAATGAATTTGGGAGGCTAAGCTGCCTCTCAAGATCAAAAAATTCCCGTGGCAGTTATTCCAGACTGTTATTCTCAAAGGGGATAATATGACGAAGAGCCGTTTTGAAAAAATGAAGATAATATGACGAAGAGGAAGTGGACTGGATCACGACTTCGCTCCCTTTCTTTGTCATATTTAACCGCAAAGCATCTCTTTTTTCAGTTGTAGCGTTGCACCATGTGCGTGGGGACTAAATGTTTTCCTAATTCTTACTGGCGAGCATTAGCTTTGTTTCACGCTTATCTCCCTCATGGTAATAAGTTCTTCATGGTTGAGCTTTCAGCCATTTTCTGGTCTATTGGGAACGTGACAAATAGAGTAACCTTTGAAAAGCACAAAATAAGATCTCCTAGTGAAATACAAATTTCGGTGCTCCAAAATGACTTTTCATGAGACTTTTTTTTGTCTTATCTACGCATGACACAAAAAACATTTATTTTAAATTCTCACTATGCACAAATATACACCCATAATTTGTGTTTAATTTTTTTTAAATTTTAAAATGTATTTTCTGGTACATCTAAAACTATTAGTCAAAGCAGCATGTTCCTTATACCCCAGCTTGCTACAATGTCTGCATGTTTTAGCAGCATCTGTGGATCTGGCTATTCTGGTGGCGCTTGCTCCTGATGTTTTGACGTCACATAAAGAAAAAACTACGTGTACTTGTGCTGATATGTGCCTTCCTTTGTTAGATACGAGTGTGTCGCTTGGTTTTAGCCTGTTTTAATCTTTTTGAAACGAGGCAAAAGACTTGCCATTTAATTAATTAAGAAGTTTTTAGAGTTGTTACAAGTCAAAGCCTTGCCCAAAAGAGAGACAAGGCCACACAAAACACCTACTCTCGCGGCATAATTACACAACGCTTTAGTACCGGCGGTGCCCCACATCACCACCTCATCCTTAATCTTTTGAAGAAGCATCGTCGCGGTGACAAACTTGTTTTGGAAGACACGGGTGTTCCGCTCCAACCAAACTTCCCATGAGACAAGCATGGCAAGCGAGGCTAACGCCTTCCGATGAGCTCCTCTCTTGTGAATAACAGCCACCCACCAATCTTGGACGCTTTGGAAAGTATACCACTCCGACGGGTCGAGATCATGGAGCCCAAGCCACACCTTCAAAGAGGACCAAATCGGCATTGGAAAAGAAGGTGCGCGGCCGTCTCTTGAACTTGGTTACAAAGCTTGCAATGACCACAATTTTGTCGTCCCCTCCGCTCGAGCCTATCCGCCGTCCACACCCGGTTTTGTAGAATCAACCATGAAAAGATATTGCATTTAGGCGGTGCCCACGGTTTCCAAACCAAGGAAGGCATCATGGAGGTGGTATGACCCAAAAATTGCATCTTGTAGGCCGAGGAAGACGAGTATTTTCCGTTGTTTGTGAGCTTCCAAGTAATCTTATCCGGCACCTCCTCATTTAGGTGGACGCCTTGAAGCAACATCCGTAGGTTGACAAATTGTGAAATGTGATCTAAAGAAAGATCATCTTGAGTGCTCAAATGCGTGACCCAAAACTCATTTGTCAACCCCTTCCGAACCGTGCAAGCTTTCCTCTTGGAGATGTCGAAAACTAGGGGTGCCACGTCCTTTGGCCGCCTCCCATCAAGCCAAGAAGAATGCTAAAACGAAGCTTTATCTCCATTCCCCACCGCCGCCTTTGTTGCAGCCGCAAACAAATCCTCATCCTTAGAGGTGCAAGGGTTCCCAAGCCCGACCCAAGGTTTCGGGTCATCCTCCCACTCAAATCACAACCACCGCAAACGTAAGCCTGTTTTAATCTGATCTCTTGGTAGCCAAGGTGAAGATTTTAGATCGTTTTGCTAAAGAACTCGTGTGTCCATTGTCAATTTGTCATGCAATCTAGGGTTGGTTTGGTCACGTGTCGGCGCGGATGTCGTATGCTTCCCTCATCTTCGATCCGTCGGAAAGAAGATCGAATAGGTCGTTTCAAATAACTTGATACACACTGTTCAAAAAAAAAAACTTGATACACCATCTCCCTTCAATGTTTTAAGCGAAATGGAGCAAAAGGAAGAGGAACCAAGTGTCTGGTTATGTGAGTGTGTCGTCGTTCTCGGATGAGACGTTCGATTCCCAAACTAACCCAACCCGCTCTCGTTATCCAGGCGCCCCGGATGATTGGTTCCGTTTCCTCCGCGCAGGGCGCAGCTAGCTAGTGCTACTACTACTGCCGCCGGGCGCCGGGTGGCTGGAAATCATCCAGCCATGGCAGCGGCCGGCCGCTGGTGGCTGTCCCCCGAGGGTTGGCAACGGGACGCGTGTTTCCCGTTCAAGTGACAGTAGCATCGAGGTCGTGGGGCGGCACGGGAGACGGGACGCACGTGAAGGAGCTGCTTGGTTGCAGCCAGATTCCGGTCTCATGGCGGCCGCCGGTGATGAACCATGTTTGATTAGTCCTCCCCGTCGCATGCATCTCCCGGTCCAGTTCCAGGATAGATCGAGCACTGCACGACGATAACTGGACCACCTAAGACTCTTGGCCTCTTCTCGCAGTGACCCCCATAGCCGTACAGACGATGAGGGCTAGTTTCTTCAGCTCCTAATAGGACCGTGGCCCAAACTGCATTTCACCATGAGCTAGGAAGGCCTGCGTTGGTTTGAACGGCTGAGTTGGCCCTTTGCAAATTGTTGGGCTTCAAATATACCAACAAAAAGTTTTTTTTGCTACAACGATGAAATGAAATGTAGATTTCATAAATAAAAAATGTACGGCCTTATTGGATAGAGTATAGATTTTGGGTGCTGTCCGGTATTTAGTTCAAACTTGAGCCAAGTACTACCATGGATAACACAAAAAGTGCACTCAGACACATATATGGGGTCGTTGGATCGTAATGCTAGGTTGTTGTGTGACTGTGGTCCGGGTCCAATGGATTATTTTTTTCAATTGGAAATGTGATTCGTAGAATATAGAATAAAAAGGCACGCAAAATTTGTAAGAACCACAATTCTTGTAAATCATGTTAAAATGTTCCCTGAAACCACCACCACGACACACGATCGTTTTAATGATTTTTTTTCATTGGTAAAGGGACTGGCCATCATCGTCATTAGAGTTCATCATCGTCATTGGATCATAATGACTAGTAATCCAAAGTTGGGTGACTGTATGGGTCCGGCCAATGGAAAAAAAATTCAATATGAAATGTGATTCATAGAACATAAAAGAAAACGGCACACAAATTTTGTAAGAACCACAATTCTTGCGAATCATGTTAAAACAATAAGAAAGAAAGAGTAGACATTGGATACTTCGACCTCAAGAGCCTGAAGCCTTTGATCTTATCTCAAATATTATTATCCAACGATGGTGGGAGAAATTGTAAAAAGGTGGTTGCACATGAGTGGGTGATTGCTTGAGATTAGGATATAAAAATGCTCAAAACAATTATATATATGTAGCATGCTATAAGCTAAGGACATACAAAAACCAAAGTAAAAAAATATGATCAATTAGTCCCTTACAAAAAGCACAAGTGGTTGATGTTACACTGTGCAAAAAGACGAGTTGAGCATTTTGTATCTTCGGTGTGGGGTATATGTTTTCATGTGCTTGTAGCATGTTTCACACAATATTTACTAGCCTTTATGAAGGCGTGCATGGATACTTTTCTACATCCTTCATCGGCTTTCACAATTACAACAAAATATACCTTGTAATTGCCAACCAAATTGTATATTTTTCTGTCGTGGACGTAAAACAGTCGGAAGAAAATACAAAAGGTGATATAGTTTGTATATATGTGGTCTATAAATCCGAGGTCAGTATTTTTGTTGTTGTTGCGAAACACAGTACACACGCAGATGCTCACATAGACGCTCATACACTCAACCCTAAGATTGGACAACATTAAGATTGTAATTCAACTCATGCATATTATTTCATCATCGATCTAGCAATGCTTGTGATCTTTACTCATGAAAAAACACATTTGGCACATCCATGGAGGGATGGATCGATCATTCTTGGCCTCCAACAGGTTCAACCACCTCGTGTCAAACAAACACACACACATCGGCCAGCAGCGATCTGTATCTATAGGCTATAGCGTAGGTAGCATGCAGCTCGATCATGTGATCGGAGAGCCTCACATCACATGGGCGTCCACCGGCCGGCCGGTAGGTCTCATAATCATTCGACTCCTCCCACGTACACGCAGATATACGTGCAGCTAGCAACTGAATCGACGCAGGGCCGGGAAGTTTCTGTTTTGACTGGGCGTGCTATCTGAATCTGAAATCTGAATCGGGTTAAAAGCCGGAGCACATGTAAGCCCGAAATGGTCGCCCCTAGCACTCATAGGCTCGCCGGGAAACAGGCTCCAAGACAAGCCGCCATTAATCCCTCCTCCTCCGGCAGCTCCGTCCGGCCCCATCCATCACATGCGAGATCGTCCTCTGTTTTTTCGGAGCGATCGAATTAACATGCATGTGCGACGTGCACGTAGGAGTACTACTGCTACAGCTGCCACGCGAACGAACGACCACGAGACGACGAAGAACCAGTCAACCTTTTTTCTGAAAATATACTCCCTCCGTTCATAAAAGATGTCTGAACTAACTTCAAATTTGGATGTATCTACATACTTAATTATGTCTACTCCCTCCGTCCGATAATAATTGTCTCAAGTTTGACAAAAAATGGATGTATCTAGACATGAAACATGTATGGATACATCCACTTTTTGACAAACTTGAGACAGTTATTATCGGACGGAGGGAGTAGATACATTCAAATTTGAAGTTGGTTGAGACATCCTTTTGTGACCAGAGTGAGTACTTGTGAAGCTCAAATTACTACCGCTGAGTAATCGTAAAACCAAGCTGAAGAACAGAGATATCGATAGAGATTTGTCCAGAAGATTGCTAACCTTGGATCATGGAATTGTGCATGCGTTTTCAGTCTTTAGCCATCCTATCACGTGGATCCTATGGACGGAGGCACGAGATTGCTGCTGCTAATATTTTACGCCTGAGTTGGTGTTGCCCGTGTATGTAGCAGGCCAGACTTGGAAACACCGGCCGCATGCCGAATTGCCCGATCAGTAGCGGGATTTATGCCGATTTAATTCTTGGATCGAGGTAAAATCTTGTCAGCTATACCTAACTCGGACAGGCGAATTTCAGGAGAGGCTAAAAAATAATAAAGTTTGGATGATGAATAGGGCTACTCCCATTCAATCGGGCTTGGCGCGTGGTTGGTCGCTCCTTTTTCCTCGGAGCACCACGCATGACTTCGCCTCATCAAAGAACAAACTAAATCAGGCGGCTATGTACTAATTTAACGCAGCAAAATTGCTTGGATTTTTACCATCACCACGTGCTCTGAGGGCAACTTCAACAGAGAGACTCATCTGGTCCATTTCTGTCTGAAATTATCCGTTTGGACGAAAACGATGACCCAACGCGCAAACGCAAATCGATCGATGTCCGTTTTTCTATCCGCACGGATCCATTTGCGTCCACGCTGAACACTCTCGCGTCTGCCTCGTGTCCTCCCCATGGCCGCCCTCGATCGGTTGTTAGCCTCACCAAACAGCCCATCACCGCCTTCAATGCGGTTGGCGAGGCCTTTATATGGCCGCCGACGAGCCAAACCTTCACTAGTAGGAAAAGCCTACCGCTGGCAAACGGAAATCAGCTACCGCTGGCGAACAGGCGCCCGCCAGCGATGCATACGCTAGTGGTAGTTGGTACCGCTGGCGAACAGCGCCATCCGCCAGCGGTATCACACTTACCACTGGCGTGCTGGTCCTGTTGCCCGCCAGTAGCTGTGTGCGGGCTACCTCTGGCGTGCCCTCTATATGTCCGCCAGTAGTATAATATTAGGAATTAAAAAAGAAAAACCAAATTAATTAATACATTTATTTTTTACGAATAGGACCCAGATCTATTAGCAGTTACAATTTACAAACAACGCAGAAAACATACAAATTACAAATGGGTCCCTGAACACTTAGCCCCTCTGTCGCCCATCTCGATCCCCTCACTCGCGTCGCCGGCGCCCAGCTCGCCGGCGACTAGGCGCGTAGGCGTTGTCGCTCCAGGTGGGCTTGGCCATGGTGAGGAAGCGGCGGTAGGCGGCGAAGCGGAAGTCGAGCATCCAGGCGGGCTCCCGCCTTGAGCTCCGAGATGCGGCGCCCCATGGCCTCCGAGATGCGCGTGCCGTGGCCTCCGAGATGCGCGCGCCGTGGCCTCTGAGACGCGCGCACCATGGCCTCCGAGATGCGCGCACCGCCTTGAGCTCTGCAGGGCCTCGGCTTCGTTTTCCGCCGCCGGGGAGGAGGGTGAGGTCGGGGAGGAGGGAGGAGGGTGAGGTCGGCGAAGAGCAGCTCCCCTTGGGGTTGAAGTGTCGATCTTGGTTTTGGAGGATGCCCTCGTCGTCCACGGTGCACGCGAGCCCGGGCCCGTCGGAGGCGAAGTCCATGCGGACGACGCAGTCCGGGTCGGTGGCGAGGAAGTACACGGCGCCGTCGTGGCAGTGCATCGAGGCGCCGGAGAGGGAGCATGCGGGCACGCCGCCGAACTCCACTTCATGTGCCGTCCATGCCCGGTCGCAGACGAGAACACCTCCACCGCCGCGCCGTGCTCGCGCCAGCAGGGATAGCCACGCGTCCTTGGTCGGCCTCGGGAGCGCCGCCCAGCTCCTCGTCACCGGGCTCACCACGTAGAACAACCCAGCCATGTCGTCAGTGTCCGCAGGAGAAAGAGAGAGAGGCACAGTTCGTGGATGAGAGAGAGAGGAAGGGGAATCGTACGTGGGTCACGCGCAGAGTTTCCAGTTCGCCTGCTGTGTTGCGTGTGGATACGTGCTCGATCCAATGGCTCACAGCCTCTCCAAGAAAACACACGATCCGTGGGAATGATGGGACTTGCTCCTGATTGGCTCAGCTCTCGCGTGTGGACTTTTCATCAGATTCCACCACCGTTTTGTTTTGTGTTTTTGTTTTCCTTTATCTGTTCAAATACATTTTGCATTTCAAAACACATTTCAAACACATGTGTGCATTTAAAAAAAATCAAATGTGTGTATTTCAAATAAAGTGAAAAAACCCTCAAAAAAGATATCCTCTTGCATGGAGTCCTTTTATGTGTACTAGTTGCTATGAAAAATGATAAACTTGATTTTTGACAAATCATTCAAAAACAATCTTCACAAAAAGGTTTATCATGTATAAACATCTATAAGTTTCAAGCCAAATGACCAAGTTATGTCAATTCCCACGGCATAGTTTGTGATAAAGTTTTTATATTCGACACATAGGTGTATCTTGGTATAAGAAGCAATGGTTCCGAAGGGAGTTTTCAAATTATTTTTATAAATATCATTTTTTTTCTAAGTTTCAAAAATGACTTTTTTGTGTGAACCAAGTACATAAAATATGGTGCAAAATGGCACTCATCTAATTCTCAAAAAGATTAGTTCACATTTGATGTATAATCCCAAGTATTAGGAATTTTTCTTAATTTCTATCTAATTTTGTCTAGTTAAATGAGTTTATATTGATTTTTCGAAATTAATCCAAATTTGAACTACAAGTGTTTGATAGTTTGGTCTGAATTTTTTAAAATCATTTTAAGGTACACAACTAGTGGTTATATCACAGAAACATCGATAGTTTTAGAAAATTTAACCTCTTTCGACGAATAGTCGTGGTGGCCATTTTGACCGTTTTTCGAAAAAAATCAAATAAAGTGAAAAAAAAACCCTCAAAAAAAGATATCCTCTTGCGTGGAGTCCTTTTATGTGTACTAGTTGCTATGAAAAATGATAAACTTTATTTTTGACAAATCGTTCAAAAACAATCTTCACAAAAAGGTCTATCATGTATAAACATCTATAAATTTCAAGCCAAATGACCAAGTTATGTCAATTCCATGGCATAGTTTGTGATAAAGTTCTCATATTCGACAAATATGTGTATCTTGGTATAGGCAGCAATGGTTCCGAAGGGAGTTTTCAAATTATTTTTATAAATGTCATTTTTCTTTTTCTAAGTGGCAAAAATGACTTTTTTTGTGAACCAAGTACATAAATATGGTGCAAAATGGCACTCATCTAATTCTCAAAAAGATTAGTCCACATTTGATGTATAATACCCAAGTATTAGGAATTTTTCTTAATTTCTATCTAATTTCGCCTAGTTAAATGAGTTTATGTTGATTTTCGAAATTAATCCAAATTTGAACTACAAGTGTTTGATAGTTTGGTCTGATTTTTTTAAAAAAAATCATTTAAGGTACACAACTAGTGGTTATATCACAGAAACATCGATAGTTTTAGAGAATTTGACCTCTTTCGATGAATAGTCATGGTGGCCATTTCGACCGTTTTTCGAAAAAAAATCAAATAAAGTGAAAAAACCCTCAAAAAAGATATCCTCTTGCGTGGAGTCCTTTTATGTGTACTAGTTGCTATGAAAAATGATAAACTTGATTTTTGACAAATCGTTCAAAAACAATCTTCACAAAAAGGTCTATCATGTATAAACATCTATAAGTTTCAAGCCAAATGACCAAGTTATGGCAATTCCCACGGCATAGTTTGTGATAAAGTTCTCATATCCGACAAATAGGTGTATCTTGGTATAGGAAGCAATGGTTCCATCGTCGAAGGAAAGAGTGAAAGCGTCGTCGAAGGACAAGAGTGTTGTCGTCGACGCAAGCGAGTACTATGTATCGATAGAGGCGGGAGAGGCGCTGCATCGACGGGGCATTGTCAAATTTTACAAATCACAAACAAATACACACATAATAGTCCATTACATCATCTCGCGTGGATATGCATAGACATCTACGGCGAAATATAGACAAAAACATTGGCAAGTATTTACATGCCAAGTTACCCTAGCGGACGACATGCCGCGCCCGCCAGCGGTAAGTCACGTACCGCTGGCGGACAGGTAAAGACGTCCGCCAGCGGTAATTTGCTCGTTTCAGGGCCCAGCTGAGCCAACTACCGCAGGCGGGCACGCCGCACCGTCCGTTAGCGTTAAGTCAAGTACCGCTGGTGAACCCGGCAGCCGTCCGCCAGCGCTAGTTAGCCCCGCCTGCTGGCGCCTGCGTTACACTACCGCTGGTGTACTGATGGCGTGTAGTTGACGGGAAAAATATTCTGCAGTAAGCTTCGTATCTTCCCCTGCTACGGCGCCAGAAAGCACTCTTGATGGCCCTTCACGTAGTTACCTGCGTGAAAAGTAAATGAGTTAGGTTGAGACTCCAAGTGCAGAGTGTGTAGTAAGTGGAAGACGTGTTTACCCCACGAGGGTGACTCGAGGGTTTAATATCGAACTCTCGGGAATCAGTAGTGAAGATTTATCTTTCCTATCCTTATTTTGGTTACCTACAAAACAAAGTAAATGTTTTGGTCCTCAACCTTACCTAGTGGTTGTCAAGCACAAGGTGTGAGCATGATATCAAGATAATATGCAATGCAAACAAGAAATAAATATGCAATGGTGGTAAATAAATATGCAAGGATGGTGGTAGCAATGATAAATGATATTTTTGGGTTTTATATGATGAATGTAAGATGTAAAAGTGTTTTTGTATTTTCGGATTTTTAAATGGCAGAAAATGGAAAAGTGGAAAAGTGGTTGGAAAGGTGTTTCTTATGATTAAAATGGACCGGGGTTCATGGTTTCACAAAAGCACTCTCTCTTTAATATAGTGGTAGACAATGGAACAATAGAGTTGACATATGAGATTGTAACACAACAGTTTAATGACAAGTTATAATTATATGGCATTACGTCCTAACATAGAGACCTTTTGGTTATTAGTCTCTCTTATACTCCACCAAGATGCGAACTAAATCATAACACCTCAGTAATTAAGATAACTCTAGCAATAAGTATCATGACATGAAGTTAAAATAAGAACATGCTAGATCTAGTCATGGAGTAGTGGCAATGGTCACACCCACATCTCCGGTAGCATGGTATTTCTTTTTATCCCTAGTGAGGCAACAAAGTAAGGTAAAGATACCCAAGTGGATCGCAGAACTTTCTCTCACGTTCACTGCACTAGCCACCCCCCGTTACTCCAACTAATGCACACGTTCCCTCTCACGCGCTCTCATAAACATGCTTGATCATAACAAGTAAATGAGAACGGGGTACATAATATGCATCTACTTTCATAACTGAAACAAAATCATTGCAATCTCAAACATATATTAACTCATAAAAAGATCCACCAGAAAGGTATTACATAGTTGACCGTAATCATGTTCAGCAGCTCATACGGTAATTAGTGAAGCTCGAGAGAGAGAGAGATACATAAGTTACTTCAACAAACCCATAGTCCAGAGGTGGACTACTCCCTCTTCATCATGGAGACGGTGGAGACCACGCCGGCAGCGCCCCGCCGGAGTTTTCCCCCTCCAATCTGCAACTCCAGGTCTCTGTTTCGGTGTTTCTGTGTTTCTGCGGCGCTCCTTCAGAGAACGTCGGGGGACAATTTTTATAGACGTTTTTAGGTCAAAACGGAGTCGGTGGAGGAAAGATCGACGGCAACGGAGCGTCGAGGCCCAATTGGAGGGTCCCACGCGGCCAGGTACAGGGGCCGCGTGGGCCCACCTCTTTTGGCCCTCGGGGCTCCGCTTGTTTGCTTCCTTCGCTCCCAGGTCTTCTTCCTTCCAAATATTGACGCCCGTAAATTTCCAGGTCATTTGGACGTCGTTTGGGTCCTGAAACATTAAAATAAAGAAATAGGGTTTTCTGCCTGCGCAGGGTTAATTCCATAAAAAATAGGAAACATATCAAATATTCCCAAAATCATTATAAAACAGTGATATAACCCTTATATGATGCAAATATGACTGGAATATAAGTAAAAATAATGCAAAGTTCATGTATGCATTTTACATGCATCACGTACACAATTTGCCGCCCGCCAGTGGTAGACCAGGTACCAGTGGCGGGCATTGTCATTCGTGCGCTAGCAGTAATAACGCTGGGGGACGCCCATGACCGTCCGCCAGTGGTAGCGTGGTGGCTATAGGCATATTCCTACTAGTGCATAGACCCACAAACCCTAGCGCCGCCACCACCCTACCCACCCACGGCCGCAACACCTTCTAGTACCTTCCCCGACAACCAGAATGGATTCGTCACCACCACAACACCTTATAGACCAGATCGAGCGAGCCCGCCAGAGCATGCTCGGGTGCTATGGCGACAGCCTCTCTCGCCGCATTCCCACGAGCCTGGCGTGGATCGGCATGTAGAGCAAACGGCCTCCCGCCCGGTGCCGGAGCAGATGAGTAGGTCCATGGAGGATGTGTGATCCGACGTCTACGACCCGAGGCGGGAGTAGCGGGAGTCGCTGCACCTCCTGCCGCCGTCGCACCTCCTCCTGATGAGGAGGAGCACAACGACCCATTGTTCGCCTCGAGCAGCGAGGAGGAGGAGCAGGTAGAGGGCCGCGGAGACCCGAAGTTGGAGGAGGCCATGGAGGCCTCGTTCGAGTCTCTCTGCGTCGACCGTGCTCGGCGAGCCGCGCTTGTTCATGAGCTCCAGGAGGAGGAAGCTGCCAGAAGGCGCAGGCGGCCCGCGAGTCTCTGACCGCGGGTCGTGCGTTCCGACACAAGCATGCACGCGAGACCAATTAGGCATTGGGGGCCAGCACCTCCCGCCGCTCCCCCTGAAGGCCTACAACCGCCGGCTGCGCCGCCTACTACGTGCGGCCAATTTTGTTAAAAATACCAGCGCCAGTACCTAAACCCTAGTACTAAATGAGGAGGGCTGGAGGAGCCAGCTAGTCCGCCCCAGCAGATGGTCATACCGCCCGAAGAGACAACTAGTCCGTCCCTGCAAGATGGGCGCAAGCCTAGCACCGCCCACACGCGGTTAATTTTGTAAAAATAGTCAGGATCTCAATCGTCCGTAACCAAAAAATGACCAACTTCTTAACCTAGGATTAGTTTAAATCTATATTCTAGATAGAATATTTGCTACAAATTATGTAATCGTTCAATGTAATCTTTGAATGAAATGCAATATATGAATCTCCATTGCATTTGGGAAAGAAAACAAACATGGCGGACCAAACGGGCCGGATTAAGGATGGCAATTTTGGGCAGGGTATGGGCACAATTTTATACCCATGGGTAGTACCCGTACCTTGCCCGTTAAATCATGGGTAGGGCACGTGTATAGCTCCCTCGGGTAGAGTTCATAGGGTGAGTTGTAAGCTTGTCGGATACTATTTGGTGAAGTGTTTCGTGAGCTTTTGAACTGATGTTAAAAGTTTTCATCAATTGTCAATTTGAATAGAGATAATTGTCATGTACTCACTCCGTTCATAAAATGATGTCACAACTTTGTCCAAACATGCATGTATCTAGACATACTTTAATGTGTAGATACATGTATGTTTGTACAAAATTGAGACATCCTTTTACGGACGGAGGGAGTACTAATTTATATGAAAATTAAGTTGAGATAAATATATTTTTGTCAAATGTGTTATTTATAAATGTAAAATTGTGAAAACTTGAGTACAATTTGATCTACCCGTTGGATACCCAATGGATATGGGTACCCATCGGGTATGGGTTCGGGTAAAGTTTCATACCATGAGTACAAGTATGGATAGAGTTTTCTACCCATTAACTATACGGGTATGGGTATAGTATTGCTCTATCCGCACCATACCCTACCCATTTCCATCGATAGCGAGGCGTTCATGGCGACTTTGTTAATTTGAAGACTTGATATGCCGACTCAGTCTTCAATGGTGTTCATAGGGGTAGGAGTAGGATGTGCGCATGTGTTTATAGGGTGAGTTTATAGGCTTGTATGTGAGCGTATAAACGTTGGATTGTGTTTATAATAAGTCAGAAACCAAATTACAGACTGCTAATCACTTCCTTTGGCAGAAACTCTAGCACTTAGCACTTCATAGAAACAACCCTATCGATGCTGTCCTATACTCTGCAGCCCTTGGCAGCAATCTAACGAAGTAAATCTTGGATAGCACCCGGACTTGTTGAAGAATTACAGGAGCAGTCCCCGACACTTGGACCGTGACGCCCAGGTGTTCCTTTGACCGCCCGAGCCCGTATGTCCCCTTGACGCACAAGATCGAACGAGAGAGCGAGCGAGCCCCTCCCTTCCTCTATATATACACGCCATCGACTGCTCACTCCACCATTAACACCCATCCTCCCTGCACTACATACAAATACACCACTTCGTCTGTGCGTATATACATACGGCGGCTTAACTCGAATTAAGCCAGAGCGAGGGAGAATTGTGGCTGTGGCCGAGAGGAGGAGGTGAGAATTCGAGTGGAGAAGGAGGACGGAGATGGGGATGAGGCCGGGGTGGCTGGGTGGGCTGGTGGAGGAGAGCTTCTTCGTGGGGTGCGAGGCGCACGAGAGCAGGAAGAAGAACGAGAAGAACATCTTCTGCCTCGCCTGCTGCACCAGCGTCTGCCCGCACTGCGCCACCGCAGCGCACCGTCACCACCCGCTCCTCCAGGTACGAACGAACCAACGATGAATTAACCTCCTCCTCCTCCTCCTCCTCCTCCTCGAATCGATGAGTACATGCGACGGCCTTAATTACCTGGAAAACACCGGCAACTTCATGTTCCTCCTCTCCTTACTTTGGCTCTAGTTCTTCTCTGGCACATCCCCCGGTTCCATGTAGTCGATAATTAATCATCGCGTGCAATATGCCTTCCCTGCTTGCTTAATTTTGCTCTTCTTGGTTTCCTCGTTTAACTGAGAGTTGCGGTTATTTGTCGCCGGTTGTGTGTGTGAAGCGGCCGTGTGTTTGTTGGCATGGCTCCCTGCTTGCTTAGATTCGGGTAATTTGGTGGCAACCCACCAACGAACGAAAAGGCTTTGCATGTAGTACTACTTGGCCTAATCAGGTTAATTAGCCTTTTGGGCTGTGTGTGCCTCGTTAATTTCCCCAAGGAAACAACAGCTACATAAATTACGTGAGATTTCCTTGCAAATTTGCAATTAATAGACTTGTGCTACTTCTAGCTAGCCGTGCTTATCTAGATAGCTATACTAGTTAGAGGTTAGCACCAGAATGCCCTTACTTTTCATATGCTAATTAAGGTTGCGGCGTGTTCGAGTTCCCAAGTGGTAGTGTTCGCTTCGAACCCTGTGCTTTGTCTTTCGGCTTCCTCTTGTCGTTTCTGCAGGCCTGGGTTCGCCGTGCTTTGTGCCGTGTCCCCTTTAGTTAACTCTAACCCCTCCCCCTATAATTCACTTGTACTAAACCCTCTCCACTCATTTTCTTTTATCTACTTGCAAATTTAACTTTGCTCCATCATATACGGAGAACTAGGAAGAAGATCGGTAGAAAAAGAAATAATGACTACAGTGAGGAGAAAACGGGAAAAGAAACCTGGGTCTGTTCTTTTTTCACCGCGCGTTGGCCGCAGACCCAAAACAGGCAAAATCGACACTGTTGACCTCTGGGCGAAAGTTTAACACAAAATAAACCTCGGGCGAAACTATTTCACGCTTTTGACCCTTTTGGGTAGCGCCTCACGGTCGGGCGCTACACTGCTACACTGTGTAGCGCCTAACGATCGGGCGCTACACTACTTTCACGCATCCGGATGTGTAAAGCCTGATCGTAAAGCGCTACACGGTGTAGTAGTGTAGCGCCCGATCGTTAGGCGCTACCCAAAAGGGTCAGATGCGTGAAATAGTTTCGCCGGAGGTTCATTTTGTGTTATAGTTTCGTCCAGAGGTCAACAGTGTCCGAATGGCCCCCGAAACAAGCATAGTCTTATAATTAACTGGTGGCGCGTCTGAATTCCAACCACGGCTGCTGCTGCTGCAATTGCACGCGCGTGAATTTTGACAAAAATAACCCTTTTTTGAAACTTCAACAAAAAATAACCCTTTTTTCGAAAAAATTCTGAAAATAACCCTTTTGTGTGGCTCCCGCACCGGGGGCGCCACACATACATGTGCAACGCCCTAGCCTGGGGCGCCACACCCTTACGTGCAACGCCCCAAGCTGGGGCGCCACACGTGAACAGGTATGGCGCCCAGGCTGGGGAGTTGCACATGTATGTGTGGCGCCCCCGGCTGGGGAGTTGCACATGTATGTGTGGCGCCCCCGGTGCGGGAGCCACACAAAAGGGTTATTTTCAGAATTTTTTCGGAAAAAGGGTTATTTTTGTTGAAGTTTCAAAAAAGGGTTATTTTTGTCAAAATTCACTGCACGCGCCCATTCCTGTCCTCCCACTCGCCACCCACCTGCTCCCAAAAAAAGTTACTGCGAACCCACAGCGGCCACCTCTCTTTCTTTTACAGCCACAGCGGCTAGCTCGTCAGCTTTCCCCTCAAGTACTGTACAGGCAGATAGACAGCTTCCGGCCCTGCATTTTAACGGTGGTAATAGTTGTCTCGTCACTTCCGTTAGTTCCTTCTCCTCACAAAATTTAGGCTCCCTGTCCATCCAGTACTTGGTGCCATCCAAATATCCCTACAAATAATGGGTTATCTATATTCCAAAAAAAAAAGGTTATCCGGATTGTTTTGCCATGCATAGCTAAGCAAAACACAGCTTCCTCCACTGATCATCCCTGCTGCAAACAAAGACGCCGGTTGGTGAATAAATGGCCATCCACTCCACGGAGCAGCAGTCACTGCATGCGTCGCAGCGGTGACAGCCAGCCAGCAGAGAGGGGTAGAGGAAGAAGAAGACGCCACCATATGTGTGCAGAGGCTGCCCTGTTGCCAAACCAGGCCTCGATCCACACTATTGCTCTCCTTTGTGACCTTGTTCTTGTACACACGTACACCGCCCTGCTACCGCCCAAACGCATGGTTCTGCCCAGCCCTCCATTGACGACGACGCTGTTCACTCGGTTCAGGCCACAGTGACGACGCCCTAGTGGCCTGGCTCTGCTCCGGTGGCCTCTCGCTACCGACGACGAGATTACGATATCGGCTCCGTTGTAATTTTTCTTTTACGTTTATGCCCTGGGTTTTGGCGTTAGGTCTTGCCTAGAGAGCGGCCCTTCAAAGGGGGTAGCGTCGTCATTTGGTGTTTTGCCGTTTGCATGCAGGGATAGATAACTCCACCGTCGGTCTCCCACGATGAGGATCACGACGAGCCGCCGGTCAAACACTCGCAATAATTACTGCTGACTCACTCACCAGCCGAGCCTTTAGCTATAGCATATCGATCTAGTTCGAAGGAAGGGAGGTGCATTATTTTTGCTACCTCGATCGTCACATGCATAATTCACCTTCAAACACCAGAACACTTCTACACCTCGAACTGAATATTTACTCGTGTCTAGTAAAATTTCCAGAACATTCTGTAGTTTATCCTTACTAGCAATCTGCAAGCATCACGACGACGTGGTTTGCTAGAAAATTCTATGTGGTTTATTCTTGCTAGTTAGCATCACACGCCGGTCCATTATTATTCTATTTTTATTTTCAGGAATTTTAATTGTAATTTGATGTCCTGGTTTACTAGACTAGTAATGTACTCGTATAAAAGAGACAAATCCTGTTATGTAGGTACGGAGGTACGTGTACAACGACGTGGTACGCCTGGACGACCTTGACAAGCTCATCGACTGCTCCTTTGTTCAGGTGAGTCACTACAAAGTTGTTGCTACAAAAAGCTAGTGCTCTCATTTTCATACTAAGCCGGCCAGAGTCTCTACTCGGACAAGAAAGTTGTCTGTCTGTCGCCTTAACCTGTGAGGATCCATGCATGCAGCCCTACACGATCAACAGTGCAAAGGTGATCTTTCTCAAGCCGCGGCCCCAGTCCAGGCCCTTCAAGGGCTCCGGCAACATCTGCTTGACCTGTGACAGGATCCTCCAGGAGCCCTTCCACTTCTGCTGCCTCTCTTGCAAGGTACCTACACGCTCTCCACTACCTCTCCATCCACATCCAGCAAAAACATTTCTGCAATCAGTTGTGTCGCCCTGACGCGTTGCTCAATTTGCAAATCTATATATATGCTCAATTTGCTAAGAACAGTCTGAGTGATGCACTCGTGCGTGCTTGCAGGTTGATCACGTGATGATGCAGGGAGGCGACCTGTCCAACATCCTCTACATGTCCGGCGAGCCCGACCTCGCTTGCTTCCCGCGCTTCGAGAACCTCCACGTCGGCAGCTCCTCGGCGGACCTCCTCGACTACGACGTCGGGCAGGTCACCCCGAACTCCATCCTCGAGGACCCGATGCGTCACTACGGCAGCAGCGTCAGCGGCGGCTCGAGCAACGGGGGCAGCGGCGGCCGCCATGCCCGGCGCGCTAGCGTTGGCGACGCGGTTGCTACTACTGACGGCGGAGACGTCCCGAGGAAGAAGAAGTCCGGCGGTTTCTTCCCTCAGATCGTCCTGTCGCTCAACAACAGGAGGAAGGGCGCGCCCCATCGATCGCCCTTCGCCTGATCAAGGCGTGCATGCATGGTTCGCGAGTACAGATCGAACTTCCCCCGCTATATATGTGTCTATGTCTACTATGTTTTTTTTTTTTTGCGACTTGTCTACTATGTTGTTGTTCATTACCACTAGCTAGTAGTAGTAGTACTCGTGCTACTGTAGAGTACCTTGATTGTAAGCCTATGATTAGCCGTGTAGAGAGAAGGAGAGAAGGGCGTTAGTTGGTTAGTGGATGAGAGAGAGATGGCCTTTGCTAGCTCCTAGGGCTATCTTAGGGCAGTGCTTTGAAGAGACTTGAGAGTAGCTAGCTTGCTTGCAACTCCCCCCTGTTACAGAACTAGGTAAGCATACTCTCTGGGGGTCCCCTGATGGTAGAGGGGCCCCAAAAGGTGGCTGGCTACCAATTTTGTACTTGATGTAACGGGGGGTAACGGTTGCTCGCACGCACAGCACATGCAAATTACACTTCCATGACTATATATATTGTGTCCCCACATACTATGTAGTAACAAGTAATAGTGATTGTGTGTTGTGGATTGTGATGTGTTGCTATAGTACATGTCTTCATTCTTTCTTGATACCTGGTGACTGAGTGGTGAGCACTGTAGATCTTTGAATTCCTTATCTCTAGTTAGCCGATCGATGCCGTGTTGGCGATGATTGTACTTGCGTCGATCGGTCTAGCATTCATGCATGCATGCATGCATGTGTAATTGTGTATTACTCCTCCTGAATCATTCATGGATGCATGCATGGGTGCTGCATGGCTCGCTCTACATATCCATTCATCCTTCCTTGCTTGTGCTTCTTTTTGACCGGCATGGACGGGGCTGGCCAGAGCTTCCACTCCGAGACCCAATGGTGCTACACTGAAGAAAGGAGGATGCCCCCTGGAAGCGTCTGGCTAGCTGCTTGATCGGCCCAAAGTTATCACGTACATTGGGCAGCACCTCCAAGGCGAGGTCGCCGGCTGTTCTATCACCTTTCTGAGTGGCCGAGAGCAGCGCTTTTTTGGGGACTAGGGAAGTGTCGGTTTCCCAGATCCATCTCTCGCTTCTCTCCTCATCAATGCTGCAAGCTCTCATGGGCCAAACTCCACTCTCCTGATCGTGGTGCAACCAAGTGGAAAGAGATGCAACAGTTCCGAGCCTTGTCTCATCTGCTGCTGCAATTTTCTCTCCTGTTCTAGATAGGCATCGCTTTCAGTTTGTGTCGCTGCTCTGCTGTCGTGGTGGTATCACGGCAGATGCCATAGGATGGCTAAAGTGTGGGGCCGATGGACGCTGGTGGAATCCGGGAGGGGGCTAGCGCGCTAAGAAGCACACACGAAGAACACACCAGCACACCAAGATCTACACAGGTTCAGGTCCCTCGTGAGGAGGTAAAGCCCCTACTCCTGCCTGTCTCTCTGTATATATCTCGGTATCACAAATACAAGCTTGCTCCTTGAGCTGTATCACACGATAATGGGGAAGAACCCAAGGCAGAAGATGAAGCTACGTGGAGAAGTGTCTCCCAGGGCATCCTCTCTCACGCAGGAGGGGGTGAGGGCACATATATAGGCTAAACCGGGTTACCGGAATACCCCTCCACTTGCAACGGTCACCTCTCCGTACCGGCACTGCAGACACGCACGCCTGCACGTCATGATTGTCTCTGCATAGTGGACAGGACGTGGCTTGCCCATGTCCTGTCCCATGTCTCTGCTCCGAAGTACGCCCGAGGTCAGCGACAAGACAGGGCCTGCCCATGCCTCTGCCTCTCAGTCTGTTCCCGGATAACCCGGAGTCAGCGGTGGAATGATGGCCTGCCATCTCGGTCTCCTGCACGCCCCCGTGTCAGGCGCTTCCCTGTCAGGCGCTCCCGTGCCAGACGGGATGTGACAGGAGCATTGACCTCTGCCCGACACAAGGATAACCGGCATGGATATGCCGGATCCTCCTTCCTCAAATATTCTTCCCTGCACATAAGAAAACACACAAGTTACCGACATACATATGTCGGTTATGTTATCTCGGATCCTTTGTCTCGGTCGACACATGCCGGCTATCACCAGCATGGTACCTCGGTCCCTTCAGGCCTGGGTTAACTCGGTATGTCCAGGTATGCCGGTTTTTACTGTAACCTGGCCCACACCAGGTCATAGCTTTTACCACACCATGACCCTACCCGGGGTAGCCCCCCGACATCTGCAGAGATTAGCTCTTCTAGTTTTAAGTTTGTAAATCTGAGTTCTAGTCATTTGTAGACCCTCTAGCCTTGCTAGAGTTAGTTCATCTAGTTTACTTTCTGTCCTCTGGACATGTACTGTAATTTGTGGTTTCGTTAAAGTAATGGAACCGGGGGGCCGACGGCCACCCTGTGAATGTAAAAAAAAAAGTCTCTCGCTTCTCGTTCCACCGTACCATCTCCCATTCTTCTCCATGCCCGTGCATAGAAAGTTCACAAAATAATTCAGACTATACTCAGATTCTCACAAAGAACCTCCAGTTTTTAGTGTTATTACTCCTCCCCCTCTAATCACCGTACCAAAATTCACCGTCAGTTGTCGATCGCGTCTGGCTAGCACTCGTAATTTACCGTTGAAAACTAGTGGTCACGTCATGCATGCTAGTCGATGTTTTTCTTTGGACATGATGGGATTGAAAGCAGCGTGTACCTGGTCTGAAAATTAGCCACACTGCTAGCCAGTATAGACTCCCTGTGTCGGAGATTTTGGTGTTTCAGTCACACACGTCATGTCACCGCGCTTAATCTGGCTTTTAATATTTAACTCGTTGCGTTTTGAGAAAAAATTAAAGGAGAATGGCGGTGAACGTGATACATGATTATAGCACATGCACATGCATGTCGCATTACATAAAAAAAATTATGGATTTAATTACTCATTCCGATCCCAAAAAAATGTCGGGAGTTGCACGTATAAATTGTATACTACTGATCAGTTTATTTCCAGCGACGCATTTTCCGGTTCGGAGGGAGTAGATGATTTGATGTTTCATTTTAGGCGCCTTCCGGGCCATGCATATATACGTCCTTTTCTTGATAAAGTGTTGCCGTTTAGTTAGATCTCCGTGGGGGCGAGCTTAAGCTTTCAAGGGACAGTGCACTAACATATACTCACCTGATCACTAGAAAATTGATTATAGCTACGTGTTCTTTTTCGGGTCAACCGGACAAAAGCGTAACGGGGAAATAGTTCCCTAACAAACATCTTATCGATGGGACTGTTTAGTTCTCATGATTAGCGTAGGGGGCCCAAGGAAAATTAAAGCTGATTTTTTCCTACTGTGAAACATGAAGTGGATTGTAGTTTTTTTTTTTTACAAGAAAAGAGAATGCACCAGCCGGGAAATAGTATTGGTTATGCAACGGAAAGCGAATTATGTTACGCTGATTGGCGTGCTTTCAGCTGAAAGTGTTTAACATTAGTTATCTCCCAAATCAAGCTAGTCGCTGGTACTCTGCTGACCAGAGAAATAGCAGTTGGACCAGATAGCGACGAACATGCTTCTGTGTCCGTACGTTGTATTTTATTGCGCGCCGTAGACCCTTATCTATTGCAGTTCAGAACCTGTTGTGTGTAGCCCATGTGCCGTGTCATTGCTATCTGGCCCTCCGATGGGTTTCAAAGGAAGAAATACACTGGTGCTCGAACAGAAAAATAATGGACGGTCACGGGTAGTTCCCACGACGCTAGCACTCTAAGAGCATATCCAATCAAAATCGGCCCGCAAACTGTACGACGTGTCCGTGGATAGTGACCGGACAGCCTAATGTGGTGCTCTACTACCACAATGTTCAAATCTTCACACCTAAAAAATATACAAGACATGCAACGTAGATCATAGTGATAGATAGTTCAAATATCATACGAATGAAGCATAGTTCGGACATCGACAGACATAGTTCAACACACAAATGAAACAGACAGAGTTCAGGGCATCATCACACACGGATGCACATTCGTCAGAGAGACCGGAGATTATCAGAAAATGGGCGGAATCGGGCCCTGGTTCGCCGCTTCCGCCGCTGCCTCTTCCTCCAACGCACAGGCCCTTGCTCGAGCTCGCCGTGCCTTGCGAACACCAGCTTCACGCTCCTTTTGTTGCCGTCTCTCTGTTGCCTCTCGTTCCCTTTGGCGAGAACGGCGTTCTATCCGAGCCTGGCTCCCCACTTGACGCACAATGTCCCTCTTCGCGGCGTCCGGCGTGTAGTCCACGAACGGACTATCCTTCAGTATGTCCCAACAATGGCCGATCTTCCACTCCCTCGTCGCCGGCCTCCCCCCAAGTGCATTGTACAGTGGGACGGCATCCTCCATCTACGAAAAGGAATAGCTAATCATGAAATTGAAGCTACCGGATCCGGTGGTTCATCAAATTGTAGCTAGTTCATCCGGCATTGTAAAAATTGAACATTAAATACTTACACACCCCACTTGTGCATAGCATCCGGCGAACTTGTTAATCTCGGCGATGATGCATTGCCATCTATGACGGAGAGAGGCCTCATTGCGGAGTACTTCCGAGTTTGCATTGAACACCTGACAGATCCGGCCCCAAAATAAAACATTGAGGCAGCGTCCGTCTTAACCATCCTCCAGGGTGGACAACCACGCATTGCACATCACCTTATCATCGCTGACCGAGTAGACATTTCCTCTACGAACGACCTACGGGTTCAACAAGTTCCTACATTATGCATTCGACTAGTTCGTAAATCCTACAATGGTGGAAGTGAGGAACGTACCGGTCGAGGACCCACCACAGTTCCGTTGGAGGCAGATGCGGAACTGCCCGCCACCGAGTTAGGGGACGGCGGCGTGGCTTCCATCTCCGCCGCGGGGCAGCTAGCCACCTCCTCCACCTCCTCCACGAACGCATCCCAGTGCAGCTCAGTCCTGGAGAACGCAGATCCGCTGCCTGAGCCGACCATTGGCGATTCAGCGGACAGAGTAGAGTGAGATTGGAGTGGAGTGGAAAGGGGATCGGACGAGAGTGAGAGCTAGGGTTTCTTCCGGGGTGGGGATTGAGTGGATATAGGTGGGGTCGCAGCGGGCCGTCTCCGACGTGGCGGCATGTCCGGGAGCGTCCCGACCACCCCAAACCCTCCCCACATATGGGCTGGGTTTGGCGTTTGCCGGATAACCCGGGCGTTGGCGTTTGGACTACGTTTGGGGGAGGCGGTTGGGTGCTGGTTTTTAGCCCAAACCCTATTCGGGCTGTCCGCCGGACGTTTGGGGAGGGTATGAGGGACTCGGTTGGAGATGCTCTAACAAGGGCATCTCAAGACTCTAGAGGCTCCTTCAAAATTTGTCCTTTTCCACCAAATCTTATCTATTTGTGAGTGTTTGGATAGTTGTGTCTTTTTTTGTTCATTTCCACTCTATGGAACATGTTGGTTGTTTTGAAATCTCAAATAGACATCAATAAATGTTTATACCACATAATCCATCACACAAGTTAGTCGAAGTCAAATGCAAGTTTGGAATTTATAATGTTAACTTCTAGAATACCAATTGCATATAGTATGAAAATATAGAGAAAAATCCTTATATGACACTCTCTTAAAATCATGTTCCTTATTTGACACCGGTAATTTTTTTCTTCCCTATATGACCTCTCCTCAAAATTTATTTCCTGTGGTGACACTACTTCCTCCGTCCTAGTTTATAGGGCTCAATTTGCAAATCTCTTGGCCCAAAGGTGATAGTTGATTTGAGATTAAATCGTGCAAGCATTGGTAGGGAGAGGCACCAACCAATAATGGAGAGGGAATTAAATGAAATTGTGACAAAGAGGTGGGAGGTTTTGGAGCAAATTGGTTTTAAGATTGTGCCCTACAAATTAGGACGGAGGGAGTACCGTTGGCTCTGTTACACTATTCCGTTAAACAAAATTCGGGCGCATCTCTATCCTATCGCAAAGGAATCCGACCGAAGAAACCCCATCTCGACCTCTCGTCCTCTCGTCTCACTGTCCCCACCCGAGCCCTCGCGGTGGCGCCGGCGCCGGCGGATTGCTGGACCGCGGCGGCGGCGGTTTCAGCTAAGGCTCCATGTACGTGGCTGCGGGGTTCGGAGCAAGCACGGCGGCGGACGACAGCTTAGACGGCCGTTTTTCTCACCACGGCTTCGCCTGCTTCGCCGCCGACCTCCCCGGCCACGGTCGCTCCCACGGCCCCCCGCGAGGCGCTCGAAGGTGAGATGCGGCGCCTGCGCGTGCAGACCTATGCAGAGCAGAGTAGTTCGCAGTGGCGAGCTAGCTGTACATGTCTCTGGTCGATCTACTAGCACCGAAACAGTAACAGACATGCACCAAGTGAATCGATAGTAGCGAGCTAGCTCAACTCGCTATCTCCAGTACATACATCCATCGATCGGTGCAGAGTAGCTCAGCTGCTCGGCCTCCGGTCAGATTGGTCAACGTGAGACCACGTTGGGGAAAAATCATAGGACTAAATTTTAAAGTGAAATTTGGTCGGTGAGTACATTATGGTTGTCAATCGGTCATTTAACTAATCAAAAAATGTAACATTATTGTCCTGTACAGATTTTTGGTCCCATTATGCACCAGGGATAAAAAGGTCTTTTTCATGCCTCTCTTTAACACCGTTGGTTCACAAAAAGCACCAGAGTGTCATATAGGGAAAGAAATTTTGAGTAGAGCTCATATAGGGAACAAAAATTTCATCGGTGTCAAATAAGGAACATGATTTTAAGAGAGTGTCATATAAGGAATTTTCTCAAAAATATATTGTACCATATATGATGGTCCTGATATTGTTTCAAACTACGATGTAGTTATTTTTATATGCATTGGAAACAATTGATATGCTGAGTGATTTGAAATGCAGGGAACACTTAACGCTAGCCAATCGAAACCTGAAAAGGCACTATATTGGACATTACGAAATATAGATTTGAGTATTGATAAGATGTTTATTTCATACAAAATTATTAGGAAAATGTAAATATGCATATTTTTTTGGAACGGATGTGTTTTTAACCTATCTGGCTACATATTCTTAAATTTTAGCAATCAAAAGGTTAAAATTTTACTTAAAAAGGTTAAAGTTTGAAATAATTACTTTTATTGGATAAACAATACTGTACTACACAGTAACATTTTAAAAAATGTGAAAAATAGTTAGCTGTTTTTACGCGTAGAAGTACAAACAATATTTCGTGCAAACTCTAGTAGGTAGAGTTAGTTGTCTTAGAAACAACCTTTTCTCGGTCGTCTTTGGAATTGCAACTCTAAAAATTTGGACCTGCGCGCGAGAATATTGTTTATTACGCAGCGTGCTTGTTGGATATTTGAGTTTAGCAATCAGGAGAAATTTGCGCAAGGCGATCGGATTAGTTTAATTCTTAGTAATCATTGGCAGTAACCTAAATTTCCGGAGGAAGTGATCTCCATTCATGCAATGCACCCCTAGCTGTCTAGCAGGCAGTGAGGAGTGGTACACACCTGAACTTGGCATCTAGAGACTGTTCCTGCATGTATATCCTGACCGATCTCGCCGCAACTCTAACGAGCTGACACCGGCCGGCCGACCGACGAGACGACGGAGCTGCATGGCGCTACTCAGAGCTTTCCCTGATGCATCTGCGGCGACCGGCCGGCCATGCTGTGTGCGAACCTGACATGACAAGCATGAGGGTGACCGGGGAGCCTGTTGCAGCTGCTAGCAGCCGATCGATCTTGCAGTTCAGGTCCTGACGATCGATCGATCTCAGACTCAGAACAAGAACTGGACGCGGCATGGCATGGACAAAACGAAACCCCATCATCATGGATGGATCGTGCTGATTTATTAATTTGTTTGTCCGAGGCATGCAATAACGGGGTTCTGTTCTGGGTATGGGGGTAACTGGACAGGGCCCTCCATATGCTCTTTGTCATGCCGCCTTGTCCTATGAATTCTCGGCCAAGCACTGCAATCCTACTCCTGTATATGCATGTAACGACATGCGGCCTTGTGGGAAACATGCGTACATGGTCCAAATTGCAAGAATCCCTGTCATCCATGAACACCATCTTTCCGAAAATTTACCTGTTCTAGCCGCCAATTGTTTCAGTTGGACCATCTGTGTGACACATCACATTCACTAACCGGTTCTTCAGAAGGTTGAGCTCCTTCGCTCTGAAGTCCATGATGCTCTTGCCAAGCTTCAGGTTGCGGTGTTTGTGCCTCTGCCACCTGAGGTACAGAGTGGTTCCGTTGATGAGGGGACTGATTGCTGCTTCGGAGAATTTTCTCCGCGTGCTCTGCATACGGTGTCGTCTAGCCTTAGAAGTTCTGTCGTCAATGGGGTTGTGGCTCAGGTTGTGGAGATCTTGCATGAGCAGCAGGATCCTTGTGGGGAATCATCTGTGGTGTTTCCGATTGAGCTACGCTCATTGGAGCCTTTGGCGGTGGACATGGCGTCATCCCCACCTCCGTCTGAGTCATGCCAGCTACCCTCCTCTGGGGATAGTGAAGGTCTGGTTGGTTCTGTCACTTTCTCATCCTTTAGTGACCAGGTTGTTGATGAGACAACTATGTTGGCGCCTAACTCTGAGGCTCTGTTTGGCAAAGAGATTTGTGACTTGCTTGTCGAGTTGGAGGCTGCTTGCCCTCGATATGCTGGATATGGCAAGGATATTGCTTGCGTCTTGGCGGGGACAGTTTCGGAAGGTGTATTCATGAAGGAGCAGAAATCTCTAAGAAGGAGGGCAAGAAAGAAGCTTGCCTTCGCATGGAAATCTTCCGCATTGTCTTGATTGTTGAGCCCATTTGTGTTTGTCGTGTTGTCGCTTCGTGGTTGTAGGTTGCGAGTAGTTGTTTGCTCGGGGTTGTTGCTCGCTTTAGGTGGTGATCTCTATGGTTGTGTGGGCTGCTCCCTCTTGTGTTGGCTGTTGTATGGTTTTCGCCCGGTTTCTTCCACAAATAAACCGGGCACCTTCTTCTTAATTAATATATAAGGCAAAGCTTTTGCCTTCGTTTCAAAAAAAAGAAGCGCCTAGTTCAACTTTCTTCTTTGTACCCCGCACGCAAAAATTATAAGTAGTTACAGTTTTTTGGTATTCTACGTTTTGCCGGCTTGTAGCCAAACCCTTTTTGTCCACCCTACAGACTGCCTGCTTTTTACAGTACAGCAAATTAAATTTCAAACACATGTATGGAGATTTTTTTAAAATAGAGCAATACATCAGAGTCTGTTTATTTTTTTTGCCAAATAGCCCAGGAGAAGACACACTTTGCGATTGTCAGGAGCCGCGGGTACAACAAGTAGCCCTAAGACTTTTATCCGTGGGTAGTAGGAATTCCCCAAAACTGAATTCAGTACTGTCATGTGGATATTTTGACATGCACTTTGCAACAGGAGAGAAGTCCATCATAGCTTTCAGCAAGTCTTCCTCCAGCATATTTACACTAGAAGACCCAAGCAAACGATCAGAAGCAGCAAGCACAGCCTTATCAACCAAAATTTCCAAATCATAGGCATCGCCGCCACCAGGGGGCGCCGGCAAAGCCGGCCGCGCCCGAGGACGGTGGCGGCGGGGCGTTTTCTCCAGGCGCGGGGCTCTCCCACGGATTCGGAAGATTGGCGCCATGGGCGCGGCGGCGCAGCGGCGAGGCGGCGTGGAGGGCGCAGGCCGGAGGCCATCCTTGGCATGGCGGCGCGCTGAGGAAGGAGGGGGCGCGGCCTTGGCGTGGCATAAGTCGGTGGCGGGCTGCGCGGGCCATCCCGGGCTCGATCTGGGCCGGATGGGCCGCGGCCGTTGCGCTCCATCGACGTGCGCGCGGTGCTGATGACGCCTGGGAGGTCGGCGAGGAAGTTGGGGCGGCGGCCCCAGACCATGGAAGAAGGTGCGGCGGACGCTGCCACGGCATGTGGTGTCACGGTGTGGTTCCGACGCGCGAAGGTAGGGAGAGGATCTTGGTGGACGGCAACATCGCCCCTGCATTTGTCTTGCTGCTCCCGTCGCTTCACGGGCAGGTCAGGCTCCGGACGAAAGCCTTGCATCGACTCTTGTCGGTGCCGATGACGGCGGCGCCTTCAGGCGTCGTTTCCCTTCTTGTTTGCGTCATTGTGGAGTCCCGATTCTGACCGACGTGAGCGGTTCAACATCTCCGGGTGAAAATCTAAGCTCCTCGGAGCGGGCGACGGTGACGGTCACGTCACATCCTTGTTGGAGGCGTCGCCTTGGAGGTCTTGGCCCTCGCGGTGAGTCGGTTTCGCGGCAGTTGGGCAGGTTGGCTCTGTGGTCGGGGGGGGGGGGGGGGTGTAGCGGTCAGGGGAAGCGGATGCCGGGGTGGCGACCCTGGACGGTGGTAGTACATCGAGGCGGCGGCCTCGGTCTCCTCTATATTGACGGTCCTATGGGGCGGGGCCTTAGCCTAGCGAGGTTTGGGTGGTGACCTGGTGCTGCATGGGCAGCGAGCTCGCCGACTCGTTTGGATCACCTTCGGGCAATGCGAAGGTCGATCTGTTTGTTACGTCGGGGCGGCGGCCCGCGGAGCAGGTGGCTTGGGTGGTGTCTTGGTGCTGTGCGGACAGCAGGCTCATCGACCCTGACTGGTTTGACTTCGGGTAATGCGGAGCTCAGTCCTGGTTGCTACGTCGGGGCGGCGGCCCCAGAGCAGGTGGTGTGTTGTTGTGGCGTTTGGTCGATTTGCGTCGTGTGGGTGGCGGGTCGCCTCGCTTGTGTGGTTTTTGCCCTGTTTACCCATATTTTTGGACCCGGTTTCCCTTATAAACTGGGTCATCTCTTCTATCTATTCGGGCGGTGGATACGACCACTTTTAGCTCAATAATATTTTGACATGCACGACATGGAGCATGGCTATCTATTGTGTGTTATTTTGACCAAGGGTCAATGGTGTCGAGCAAAAACATATCTATATCCGTGACCAGTGCTAGAGCAAACAAGGCATGCGGTAAAATTAAAATGATCTATAAACGTGACTATAAGAGCATCTCCAGGCCTTCCGGACAGGCCCTTTGGGCGCTGTCCGGAAGGCCTGGCGCATTTGGCGCTCTGGCTCCCCACTCACGTCGCCCAAACAAAATTTAAATACGACTTTTTCATACGAAAGATCTTACATTTCATCGAAATTCCTTAAAAAAAACATAATTCATTTAAACTAAAATCTAAACCTAATCTAGGTCGTCGGGTGGCACGCCGGGCACCTGCAGTTGGGGCACTCGCCGTCCCTTGCGGCGGCGAGCACAGGACCCCGGCGGCAGCCGGAGAAGAGGCAGTAGAGGTAGCCGGAGGTCTGGGCCAGAGGCTGGGCGGTGGCGCTGGAGGTGGCGGCGGCGGCGGAGGCTATGTCAGCCTTGACGGCGAGCTGCATGTGGCCGGGATCCCACTCCGGCGTTGGCGGCCAGCTGAAGTCGTCGGAGCCGCCATCATCACCATCAACCTTCTCCGCCACTTGTTCGTCAGGTTGCGGCGGCGGAGGTTGCACGCGCGCTGAACCTGCTCCATCTCCTCGTAGCGAGGCCTCTCCCTTTCCATGCTCGCCACGAAGCTCTCGACTGAGGCGTCGTCGTCGGAGTCGACCCAGTCCGCGGGCAGCTCGGGGGCGAAGAAGGAGTTTCGGTGGTACTGGTACTCGAGCTCGATCTGGTAGTCCCAGTACGCAGAGTTCGGCTCGAACCTGGCGTCGTCGTGCATCTCCGGCGGCATGGCTTGCATGAACAAGGTGACGTAGTCGACCCGCGCCTGGCCGGCGAGCCTTGGTGCGACCGGGACGTGGACTGGGTTCGTCTCCCAGCCCTCGGGGAGGCGGTTGTTCGCCGGCACCGGCGTGTTGGTGCGGATGAGCTCGCGCGCCTCGGCTTCGGTGAGCAAGTTCGCCGCCGGTGGAGGTGGTGGCTGAAAGGACAATGATGTCGCCTAGAGGGGGGTGAATAGGCGGTTTAAAACTTTTCCGGTTTAGACTTGATAATTGCGGAATAAAACTAGGTGTTTAAATTAACAAGCCGACAATCTAAATAAACTAGGCTCACCTATGTGCACCAACAACTTATGCTAAGCAAGACAAGCAACAAGGTGATAGCAATAGAATATTTCAAGCACGAAGGCTATCACAATGTAAAGTGCATAAGTAAAGGGTCGGGTATAGAAATAATCGAGGCACGCGGAGACGAGGAAGTATTCCCGAGTTCCTCCTTGTTAAGGGAGTACGTCTCGTTGGAGAGGTGTGAACCGACACAACGGTTCAACAACCACAAAGGTTTCATCTTCTTCTCCGATGAACCGCACCACAAAGGTTTGGTTCACCTTCCACTATCGGTATTCCTTCGAGGCGGAATCCGGAGCCTTTCAACAACAATCCGGGGCACAACCCACAATGGGATTGGGGGCTCCCGAACGGCTTTCAATAACAATCCGAGGCACAACCCACAATGAGATTGGGGGCTCCCGAACGGCTTCAGGTGACCACACAAGGGTCTCAACCACCACAAAGACGTCTAGGGTCCAAGGACCCAAGAATAACAAGTTCACAAGATTTCAACTTCCACGAATCCTCGTGGAGAGCACACCGATGCACCAAATGCAAAAGGCAAGAGCACAAGTGCTCAAATCCTTCTCTCTCAAATTCCAACAAAGCAACAAATGCTTATGGGGGAATAAGAGAGGAAGAACAAAGTGGAGATGCACCAAGAACTCCAAGATCAAGATATACTAGGTTCCCCTCATTTAGAGGAGAGATGGATTGGTGGAAATGTAGATCTAGATCTCCTCTCTCAAATCCCTCAAAGATATGCAAGAATCATGGGAGGAACTGAGAGGGGGCAAGCTTTTCCAAGGTCAACAATGGAGGAGAGAGAGAGGGGAAAAACGAGCTCAGCTCAAGGTTGAAGAAGGGGAGGGGTATTTATAGCCCCTCCCACGAAAAATAGCCGTTACAGCCACTTATACCGGAATATCCGGTCCCAGACCCAAATATCTGGCCCAAAAATCCGGCCGAGGTCAGAGGCTCGTGCCGTGAAGTCCTTAGCAGATTTTCTGAAAAAACTGGGGAGGACCGGATATTCCGGTTCCAACTAAACCCGGAAAATCCGGCCCGGTCGGATATTCTGGTGAAAGACAAAACCGGAATATCCGGTTTGCTGAAAACTGGCAGAAACAACAAAATGAAAACTGCAATATCTTTTTCATCCGGACTCCGATTTCGATAATCTTGGGCTCGTTGGAATCACAACGAAGAGCTCTACAAGATCATGCATAGAAACATCATAGTCCAACAAGGGAGGATAAAACCAAAAGGAGAAAGGTAAAACCTCTCTTTAAAAGAATAACCGGCAAACCTCCAAAACCGAAAACGCAACAAGTTTTTCATACGAAATTCGTTTTCGGTGAACTTGGGCTTGTCGTGAAGATCACAACAAGCACCAAAATCCAACAAGGAGAAAACCAAATAAGAACCAAGAAATATGATATGCCAAGTATGCAAAGGTTTGACCTCTCCACAAAGATGCGATCAAGTTACTCACTTGAGAGCCCCTCTTGATAGTACGCCGTCTATCCTATAACCCGGTCTCCCACTAACACCATGAGACCGGTAAAATAGAAAACCTATCAAGATCATACCTTTGTCTTGCGCACTCCACTTGAGATAGATGATGACGATCTTGATCTTTTCAAGTGGACCACCTTTCTTGATTGCGCTTTGCTTGGTGAAGACATCTCCAAATACTCCCCCATACTCCATTATGGGAGAGCCTCGCTAAGCTCCGTCTTCATGTCTTGATTGCAAGCTTCAATCAAATGATATCTTCCGAGATGGATCATATTGAACTTGCACTTTATCTTCTCTACAACCTTGGTCATCATATAATCTTCTAGAGTCCAACACATGAACTCCAATCTTTTCCTATGGACAAAATCTACAAGTATATCTCAATGCAAACATTAGTCCATAAGGATTGTCATTAATTACCAAAACCACGCATGGGGCAACAGATGCACTTTCAGTGGCGGAGGTGGAGGCGGAGCAGACGACCCTGCCTCGCGGTTGTTCCAGCACCTCAGCTGCTCGCGCATGCTCGCAAGGTCGCGGCGGCGTCGGCGGGCCTCCGTCTGTTCCTCCGCGGAGCGTCCAGCAGGGTCCATGGCGAGTTTTCGTCGGTGGTTTTGCGATGGAGATCGCCTCTTCGCCGGTGGTTTTGCGATGGAGATGTTTGTGCTGGAGACGGCGAGGTACCCGCTCTATATAGCGGCCGGGGAGGCGAACGGATGAGATCGCCTTAACTCCGGCCTGCCAACGGCTCGCCTGCCGCACCATTAACGCCGACGCTTCAAAAGGAGAGCCTGACACTGACGCCGCCGTGGCGCAGAAGCTTCGTCGCCGCAGTTGAAGAGACGTGTCGCTGCGCCCGGCAAGGAAACCGAGACGTCGCCCGCCATTAATAGCTGACCAGAAGTTAGGTCGCCCACTGCTTCGTGTCTCTCTCACTGCCAGGCGTGTCCCGCGCGTCGGAGGCGGCCGTTTCGTAGTGTCCGGGGCCGCCCCAAGCCTCCCAAGTTGAGAGCGTGGGCGGGGCGTGCCGGACACAAAACTGTGCCGCGCCGGACCAAAATCAGATTTGGACGGCGCGAGTGAGGGGAAAAATGTGTCTGGCACGCCCAAAAACTCTTTGGACGGCCATTTGAGCGCCCGACTGGAGATGCTGAGTCAAGGATAACTTTGGAGAAACAACTAGTCAAGGATAACGAGCTCAGTAGATCAGCGACGGATTGACGAGACTCGTCCATAGTGCGATCTCTGCACCACACACATCAGTCATGCTTGTAAGTCCACGTGTACGCTCACGTGGCCCATCAGCCGCTGCTGCTGCTGCATGCAAGCCGATCGATCGATGGTCGCCGATGAGAGAGGAGGAGGAAGAAAAGATCCATGTCTACTCCTGCTACTCGCCGTAGTGTAGCAGCCATGATCGAGTTGCTAGATAGAGGTAGGAGTAGGTAGCTGCATGCATGGCAAACAGTGTGCATGGACATGGCCTCTGCCGCCGCCCCTACCGCCGGTACTGCTCCGGTGGCGAACTGTTGGGACGACGGATCTCAAGTCTTGTCACGGCCCCGCCGGTTAGTTATTGGCATGTTCGGCTGCCCCGCCGCGCCGGACATACACAGTGCTGTGGCAGTATGGAACGTGGATCCTGGCCGCCGTCTTTTTAACGAGGTGCTGGCCTTTGATTTGTCACGTCGGGGGTAGGTGCATCGGCCGTGTATAGATAGGTATTGTAGCTTGCAGGCAGGATGGACAGCGGCGGTCCGCAGTCAATCTTTTCACTCCACGTGATCGCCCACGCCGCTGGCTATTGTATTGCGTTACGTTGTTCGTTTTTTCATAGGGGTACACATGAGAAATCGGTAGGGCAAATCAGTTCAGACCTTGCAAAACCGCCCTTAATTTCAGATAGAATCAAAACAAAAGATTTAAACTTCAATCAATTTTTTACTGATATTTTACATGATTTTGAATAGAATGTTAACCAAAACTAACGTCACATGTGCCGCTAAACCTAAATAGACCCTAATCCTCTTTTGCAGCGAATTCGCCGCGATCAACGTTGTCGTCGCCGTCGAGGTAGACCCCCTGAAGGAGAAGGAAGCAAGAGAGTAAAAGCTGGCGTCTTGATGCCCAGTGGTCGAGGTGAAAGCGATGTCATCGCTTGAAGAGGAGCCTGTTGCGGCATGAGCTCAGTTCCTCGTGAAGCTAGGGGACTCCTCTTCGACGTGGGTGACCGACCCCTCCAAAATCCAGCGGATGCCAGGGAAGTAGCCCTCCCTATGCGATGCATGCACCTGGTAGCCCGCTAGCACCATCTGCAACGGCTTCGCCTTCACCTCCTGGTTCAGGCGAGGGAGGTAGAGCCGGACAACCGATCATTTGGTGGGCCATGTCGCGCCGGGAAATCACGGATTATTGGGCCACCTCGTGGCGTGCAACTACCCCGCTGCCCATCGCGCATGGCGCCGCCTCCTTCTCGATGCATGGTGAGCGGCGCTTCTCCTTGACCATGCGCCAAGCATTTGTAACGCTGCCACCACGCCACACTGGTGGGGACCTCTACGGAACGACATTTACAAAGATGAACCTCCACACATATTTTGTAAACATAAATATGTATTTCCAAAATATTGTGGCCGAAGTGAATCTCGTCAATAATTACGTGGACTAAAGATGTATTTTACTCTAGAAAAATGTGGTGTCTCAATATTCTAACCGGCCTAACCCGCTGACAATGTTTGATCTCGAACAAACGCGGGAGGAAAACTGTTGCATTTGGCGTCAAAGAATATGGCAATGTTTTTTCTTTGCAAGGAATAGAGTATAGCAACGTTGGATTGGACAAATTCGGCTCCATCCTTTTTGGTGGCTAGATTCTGAATTTTTTTTTTGAATTTTCCACATATATATTAGGTCAGCAAGCCCGCCTCATTAAAACCCTGCCAGTCCCTTTCGGTACCCTGGTTAGGGAAAGAGTGCGTCTGAGAACTTGCTGCCTTCAGTCCACCACAGTTACATCGTTTACAAGGAACGGCACCAGAAAGTCTGGGGGTACATCACACCACAAAGTCGGCGGATTATCCCTCCCATACTTAGCTAGTGCATTGGCTGTTTCATTACTCTCTCTATTACAATGATGAACCACTACTTTACCAAAATCCTTAGCTAGGTCACGGCACTCATCCAGAATGTGGCTCGATACCGAAGATAAACAACTCCCTGACTTGAAAGCTTCAACAATTGCATGGCAATCCGATTGTACTATCAGGTTATGACAAGCTAACCGTTTTGCCACCAGTAGTCCTTCTCGTAGTGCCCAAGCCTCAGCCGTTTCTGCGTCAAAAACTGTAAGCAAAGTCTTGCACGACGCACCCACGAAGGATCCTGTGTCATCACGCACCACAGCTCCCACCGCACCTGTTCTAGTAGTCTCCAAGAAGGAAGCATCGACATTTAGAATTTGATATCCAGGTGGAGGTTTCGACCATTTACCTTGGAATTGCAAACCCGACCCTCTCCGGCTTGCACGCACATAATTCATTGATAAAGCTTGAATCGCAAGCGCTGTCTTCCTTTCATCCTGAACACTCTCGTCCCTCACAATCTGTCTGCGTTGCCACCAAAAATACCAGCACGCGACGGAGAACACCTCTCTGATCATCACCGGCTCCATGTACTTGCGATTATACTTGTCTTCACATAAAACTGATTCGATCATGGCCGACCCCAGTCTGTCACTCGCCCTGGCTTGTTCTATGATTTCATGTAAGCCTAGACAGCTCCAGATTTCACGTACCCGGTGGCAATCAAAAAGCAAGTGTCTTACATCCTCCGCCCCAACTTTACAAATCTCACATTGTGCACTAGTTCTCATGTGCCGATCAGCTAAGATACAATGACATGGGATAGATCCATTCATACACCGCCATAAAAAGATTTTAACTTTTGCTGGAACTTTCAAAGACCATAAACCTTTCCAAACTGGGTTTAGGTATGCATTACCTTGTCCTCCTACAGCAGTAAGGTGATCGCCATATTGCGACTCCCACTCGACATGGTAGGCGGATTTTACCGAGAACCTTCCGCTCTTATCAAAATGCCAAGCAACAAAATCGTCCATGTCATGCCGAGGTAAAGGAATCTGTAAGATTCTATGAACATCAATGGGCCAGAAATTCTCACGAATCAACACCTCATCCCACTGTCCAGTAATCGGATCAATCAATTCACAAACTTTTGTTAGAACAATATTCCGTCGTAAAGTGATTATCTTTCGGTCTTGGCTGCCAGGGATCCAGCAGTCATCCCATATGTTAATATCATTGCCATTACCCACTCTCCATATGCATCCTTTTTTAAAAGTTTGAATTCCGGCCCATATACTTTGCCACACATAGGATGAACCTTTTTTCAGACTTACTTTCAGTAGATCTCCCTCCGGAAAATACTTTGCTCTAAGAACCCTAGCACATAAGGAATCACTATGTTCAAGGAGTCTCCAGCACTGCTTAGCAAGAAGAGCTAAATTGAAACAATGAATATCACGAAACCCCATCCCTCCTTGTGCTTTGGGCACACACATTTTCCACCAGGCAAACCAGTGCATCCTCCTCTGATTTTCTTCGTCACCCCACCAGAAATGCGATATTGCGTCAGTGATTCCCTTACAGATTTTTTTCGAGAATTTAAACACACTCATCGCATAAGTTGGGATGCTTTGGATAACCGCTTTAAGGAGAGCCTCCTTACCGCCCAGGCTTAGTAATCTTTCTTTCCACCCATTTACTAATTTAGCAATTCTCTCTATAATGTGTCGGAAGCAATCAGTTCTGTCCATACCAATCATTGAGGGCAGACCGAGATATTTTTCAGACAAGGATTCCGTCATAATATTCAAAATCTGGCACACTATTACTTTATCATCCACGTCGGTGTTTGGACTGAAGAAAATTGAGGATTTCGCTTCACTAACCAATTGGCCCGACGCCGCACAATATGCCTCCAGTACCCCCTTCAGGGAATTCGCATTCTGAGCATCCGCTTGTATTAACATCAGAGAGTCATCTGCAAACAACAAATTTGATACAACAGGACCATTGCGACAAACTTGTATACCTTTCAAATTACCTTGTTCTTCTTCATGTTTCAGCAAAGCAGAGAGACCTTCAGTGCATAGGAGAAATAGATAAGGGGACAAAGGATCTCCTTGCCTAAGTCCCCTCGATGGTATGAAGGTTTCCGAGTCGTTTGAGTTGATCCGCACCTTGTACTCCACTGAACTTACACATGCCATAATAAGATCAACCCATTGGACGGCAAAGCCTAGCCGTCGCAGAATATGTTTCAGGAAGACCCATTCAACACGATCATATGCCTTGTGCATGTCCAGTTTTATAGCACATAGTCCTTTCTTCCCTGATTTCTTCTTTTTCATCGTATGTAGGCACTCATAAGCAACAATCACGTTGTCGGTGATTATTCTTCCAGGCACAAAGGCACTTTGATGCTCACTGATTATATCAGGCAGCAGAACCTTCAGTCTAGCAGCGAGCATCTTCGAGATAACTTTATAAATAACATTACATAAACTGATGGGTCGAAATTGAGTAATGTTTTCCGGGGCATCCACTTTTGGAATCAGCACAATAGTAGTCAAGTTCCACCCCGCAGGTATCGTACCGCTATTCACCGCTTCTAGAACGGTTTTAATTAAATCTTCACCCAGGAGATCCCAAAACTTCTTGTAGAAGATGGCGTGGAGGCCATCAGGGCCTGGGGCTTTCAGGTCCCCTATATTAAATAAAGCAGCTTTCACCTCTTCTTCAGTATACGGGGCTAACAGCGCTTCATTCATGTAATCAGAAACAATTGGTTTTACTTTCTGGAGCACTTCAGCGTTGGGTACATGCACCCCGGCCGTGAACAGATCTTTGAAGTAACTAGTCGCAAGGGCACTTAACCGATCATCCCCTTCCAGCCAGGAGCCGTCAGAATTCTTCAGTTTCTTAATAGCATTCCGTTTCTTGCGTGCTGAAGCAAAGTTGTGAAAGAAACCTGTGTTTCTATCCCCCTGTTTCAGCCAGTTAGCCCTACTCCTCTGGACCCAATAAACCTCTTCTTTCTCAAGAAGTTCCTCAATCTGAATTTGAACATGGCGCTGTCGATCACTATTTTCATCCGACATTGGTCCTGTTCTTAATTCCTCCAGCTCTTTATTCAGCTCTTTCAGGTTATTCCGAGGTTCTTTCAAAATCCGCTTGTCCCATTGATGTAAATCTTTGTTAACAGCTGCAGTTCGACTAGCAAAATCACCAATATTTGCCGAACTCTCCCAGGCTTGCTGTACGACTGCATGCACATCCTTCTCGTGTAACCAACGTGCTTCAAACGGTTTTACCCCTCCTGCCCTTTTGAAAACAAAATTTCCATCCCCTTCTGTATCTAGCACCAAAGGTCTATGATCTGACTTGTGGTGCTCCGCATTAATAATTTTTGCTCCCGGGTAATAGCCATGGAAGTCAGCGTTACAGACACCTCGATCGAGCCTTTCCCTAATCCTTCTTCTCCTCCAAGTAAAATGGTCCCCTTCGTAACCCATATCATCCAACCCACAATCAGCAAGAGCATCGTGAAAGGCTTGCATCATCCGAAGTGGTCTAGTAGCTCCTCCTTCTTTTTCATGAGAATACAAGATTTCATTAAAATCTCCAATTACAACCCAAGGCATATCGGCAGCTAGCTTCAAGCTCCGTAGATACTCCCAAGACAAATGTTTGTCTTCCCACTTCGGTTCTCCATAGAAACAGGTTAGTCTCCAAGGATTTTCATGGGTATTGCAGATAGCTACGTCAATATAGTTTGCTCTAACATCCATTGATTGAATAACCACCGGCGCCTTCCAAAAGAGAACAAGTCCCCCACTCGCACCATCGCTTTCGAAGACCTCTAGTTGCTCCATACCTAATTTTCTCCTCAACTTGACTGCCTTTGCTTTGTTCAAGTGTGATTCAGACAAGAAGATCACATCTGGCCTAAACTTAACCTGGAGTTCCAAAAGGGCACGCCAGGCCGCGGTACTGGCCATACCACGACAGTTCCAAACTAATATTTTCATCTGGTTAGAGCTGTTGTTCTGTGCACCACAGACAGCCGAAACCAACTCGCAAAAATCCCCCGATCTCAGCACAACTTCCTGAACTTCGAACAGACGCAGGTTCAGAAACACCCGCGGACACTAAACAATCTGAGCAGAAGGAGAGCCTTCGTCTCCTACACAGCAGACAGCAGAAACAAATTTGCCAAGAGAATTCCGATCACAGCACAGCTTCCCGATCGCCAAGAAACGCAGGCTCAAAACACCAGCGGACACTAGAAACTGCTTGCACTCGACACCGTCGGGCACAGCAGGACAGAAAACGGTACCTAGGCACCGGAGAAGTCGTCGCCGCCGCCGGGGGCCGTGAAACCCTAGGTCGCCTGCATGATCGCCTTACGCGAGAGAAAAAACGGTACGAGAACAGGGCCCGGAAAGATTGGCTAGATTCTGAATTAGTTTTGAGTAGGGACCATATGCACGTCAACATTATCGAAAGGGCCAAGATTATCAGAAAAAAAATCCCCATGTTGATTGCTAGTACTAACCTATACCAGCCGCTTCCCTTGCTGTAGTCTTGCAACGGAGAAACCTACTGTGCTAGCTTATCACTGCTCGGTACCGTGCGCTGTTACAGTGTTACGGGCAAGCACAGTAGGGCTCGTCAAACGACTCTTGCGCATCAACCAACCGGTTCACCCTTGTTAAACGTCAGCTATTATCCATGTGTCGTAGCAGGACGGCGTGGTGACCGTGACCGTAGAGCTTGGCATGTAATTTTGCTTCCCGGAGAAGACGGCCGGAACGTGAGCGGCAGCCGCCGCGTGGAAGGAAGGTGTGTACGTGCGTGGGCGCTGGCGCTGCCATGCCAGCCGTGGCGAGCAGCGCGGCGCGCGTGGGGGCCGGGCAGGGCAACCAGAGTTTGACCGCGGTCGTGCATGCCTACGGCAAAGCCTGACCAGAGCTGGTCTTGATGGGTGTGGACCTGCACGTATCAGGAACCATGAGTCCATGGTCAGTTGGTCACCATTGCCGGCGGTAGCATGGTCCCCTGGATCACTGGATATACAATGTCGTCGAGGTCGAGCCAGTCCTCGCGTGCGAGGAAGGAGACTACGGTTGCGGCCCAGCAGGATGCTGGCTTCTTTGCTCGACCTCGAGCCCACGCTCAACATTGCACCACGTTTTACTCTCCCGTGCAAACCCTGCCCTAGCGGTATAAATTTGCAGTTCCTCAATTTGGTCCTTATTCTTCTGCGTAATCAAGAGCAACCTGCCAGCACATCCTTGATTCTTGCATGACCGACTGCCAGCAGTTCCGTTCCTGCAGTGATCTTCGTCAGGAACTCACATGCTTTTGTACGTAGCCAAATCTATGTGGTCAAAACATGTAGAGAAAAGCATCGACCACACACACAGACATTTGCCGCCATGGATCCCCTCCTTGTTCTTGCCAATCTTGGACGGGCAGCCGTAAGGGCACCTCCAACGGGCTGGCGCAAACGGACCAGCCCAGTCCCCTTTTGTCCGAACGGACAAAAGAGGGGCTCCAACGGCCAGGCGCATACGGGCTGGTGTTCGCCCGGACACCAGTTTCCGACCCAAACTCGGCCCAAGTTTGGGGCGGCTTTGGGGCAGGACGGACAGCGACTCTGTCCTCCTCTTTGTCCACCTTGTCCGCGTCGGGCCCAAGGGCCAGCCACACAGACCCTGCTACCTCCCACCTCCCACCTCCTTTGGCCCCGCGACCTCGCCGCCCCCGCCATGGACCTGCCCTTCGGCCACCGAGCTATCCTCGGCCGCGTCGCCGTCTAGCCTCCCCCTGGCCGGATCTCTTCGCCGGTCACCTTCTCCATCTTCTTCCTCCCGGCCGCCCTCGAGCCGTGGGAAGCCGCGGCCTCATCGCCCTCGTCTCCGACACCGGCCGCCTTCGCCATCTTCTTCCGCCCCGGCCGCTCTCGAGACGTGCTGCATCCGCGGCCTCATCGCCCTCGTCTCCAACACCGGCCGCCCGCGTCCTCTGCCCCGGACTCGGCCACGAACTCCACCGCCCCAAAGGTGTTCGACCAAAGGTATGAACACCGGCCGGCCTTGTTCTTTGCATTTGTAGGACTGCAAATGATATTTACAATGTTATTCATGTAGATGGATAGCGATGACGAGTTCTTCTACCACACCTTCATCGATACATCGGATGAATCTTCCGACGATGATAGCGATGTCATGTTGGCCGCGACCACTCTCATCCACAACTTCAACCAGGATGCAGTGCCCCGGCATGTCGGATCAGTCGTCGGGCGAGCACCCGCGTTGGACCGTGAAAGAGAGAATGGTCACCTCCAGCTTTGGAAGGACTACTTCAACCCGGTGAAGACAACATATCCGGCGTCGGTCTTTCGTCGCAGTTTTCGTATGAGCCGGCCCTTGTTCATGCGTCTGCTAGAAGGAGTGAGGGCACATGACGACTACTTTGAGGCTAAGCCAGATGCCACAGGTCAGTACAGCTTCTCTTCATATCAGAAGTGCACTGCAGCTATCCGGATGCTTGCATATGGAGTGGCTGGCGATCTTATTGATGAGTATCTGCGCATGAGCGAGAGCACCTGCCTGGAATCGATGTACAAATTCTGCCAGGCTGTGGTTCAGGTGTTTGGAGGGGAGTACTTGAGGGAACCCAACATGGAAGACACTGCCCGTCTTCTGAAGATGAATGCGAGCAGGGGCTTTCCTGGGATGATTGGATGCATAGATTGTATGCATTGGGAGTGGAAGAACTGTCCCTTTGCTTGGCAGGGACAATACCAGGGTCATGTCGGCGAGTGCACGGTCATACTCGAGGCAGTGGCATCCCAGGATCTGTGGATTTGGCACTCGTTCTTTGGTATGGCTGGCTCATGCAATGATATCAATGTGCTACATCGGTCCACGGTATTCGACAGGGTTGTCGAGGGAGAGGCTCCAGTTGTCCACTATGAGGTGAATGGGCATGAATACAACAAGCCCTATTACCTAGCTGATGGCATCTACCCTTCGTGGCCGGTTTTTGTGAAGACCATCCGGAGGCCTGACTCAGAGAAGACCAAGAAGTTTGCTCAACACCAAGAAGCCTGCCGGAAGGATGTGGAGCGAGCATTTGATGTGCTCCAATCTCGTTTTGCCATTGTGCGGCATCCTGCTAGAACATGGAGCAAGGAGTTGATGTGGGAGGTCATGACAACTTGTGTAATCATGCACAACATGATAGTGGAGGATGAGCGGGATGACGCGAGGCTGTTTGATCAAGGGTGGGAATTTCAGGGGCAGTTGATTCAGCCGATCCCAGGGGCAGCGTCGTTCCAGCAGTACATTCATGTGCTTGACGAGATGCAGGACAAGGAAACACACTTCCAGCTCCAGAATGACTTGGTGGACCATGTGTGGGCTCACTTCGGAAACCATGCAGCTCCAAATCTACCTCAAGAATAATTTGATTGAATGACCTATTTATTTCAGTACTTGAACTTTGTGTTGTAATAAATTTGATATTATTTGCTATCAAACTATGTTTGTGAGATTAATTTGTGAATTGTACAAAAAAGGGCTAACTCGGGTTGGGGGGATATTTTGCGCCTGGCCGTTGGGGGCACCTCCACCCCAAACGGACAAAGGGCGAAAATCTGTCTACGGTCCACCCCAAAGAGACAAAAACGGACCATTTGGTCTGTCCGTTTGCGCCAGCCCGTTGGAGGTGCCCTAACTAAGCCCTACGAAAACATGCAGCAGGAGCAGCAAGGATGAATTGTAGCACCGTTTTTCGTTTCTGAAATGATTGAGGTGCGGAATCTATGCATGGCAAGCAGTAGCTACCACCACCACGCTATGCATTCCCGGCCATCTGACCGTCGTCGAGCTGCCTGCCTGCCTCCGACGACCCAGCTTTTAGCAACGCCGATCGATCGAAAGCATCTCAGCTTTACCACCTGCAGCATAGTGAAGGGCAGGGCAACCCAACATCACGAGACGCACTGCCCTGCGATGCTTTTAACAGAAACCTCTGTACTGTAGTCTGTAGAAATGGATTCTGACATCGTCCGAACACTTCATCAGAGCCTCTGCAGAAATAGTGATACAGTACACAGTTCCATCGTTGTAGTACAACGGCACAAGCCTGCAAATCACAATGATCTAGCGGGGTTCTTACAAGAGAGTTAAACGACTTGAGAAGGATCACGAAGTTGCCACGGATGAGCGCATTGGTCACGAACTCAAAAAGTGCCAACTTTTGGTCACATAGTTGTGAGTTAGAGCCAATTGGTCACTCCGTCAAAACGGACGTTAAGTCGCTGACGTGGCGATATGTTTTCTTACAAAATACACCTTATACTTGTGTCTCTTCAAATTTATTCGTCCCTACAATTGAAATTCTAGACATACATTTTATCAAACATGTTACATGCATCTGGACCTCCAGCAGTATGCCCATCCAACGCTCACCGCCGCGAAGGATGACGGAGGGTGGCAGGAGGCGCCCACGCCGTGGCCAGCAGCTTCGGACCGGAGAATTCCATGCTGTCGGCGCCTAGTCCGTGCCCTCGGTGTTCGCGTGCTTCGCGACGGTGCAGAGCGCACGGTCGGCCCACCAGCTCGGACGCGACGAGCGCCATCATGCTCCCCTGCTCCACCCCTCCGCGGTCGCGGCGAGGCGCGGCAGTGCGCGTGAGGGTGGCGGAGGCGACCGCAGTGGCGCCGGTCGCGGACAAGGGCTGCAGCAGGCAGGAGGGGCGCCGCCACACGCCCACACCGGTGTTTGGCTCTGCCACCGCGATCAGGCTTAGATGGGGCTGAGCTGGAAGCGGACGTCGTGGTGCGCGGCGGCGCCCACAGCACACCGGCGAGGCGCACGGCGGCAGATTCGAGGAGTGGCGAGCTACTCTTCAGGGAGGTGAGGAGGATGCGGCCAGCAGCCGGACTGGCAATGGCTGGAGCCTGGAGCTGATCGAATCTTCTCAGCTATGGCAGGGGAGACGGTGCACGTCAGGTGTTCGATGAAACGTCTGTTCATAATTTCTACTGTAGGGACGGATAGATCCGAATAAACGAAAATATGGGGTGCACTTTGTAAAAATACAGACTGCCACATCAGCGATTTAACGCTCGCCGTGACGAAGTGACAAACAGGGCTCTAACTCACAACTATGTGACCAATAGTTTGCACCTTTTGAGTTGGTGACTAATGCGCTCATCCGTGGCAACTTTGTGACCTCTCAAGCGAGTTTAACTCTTCTTACAACGATCTAGACTAATCTGGATGGTATGGTGGTGGGGGTTGATTTTCTAATGTTCTACTGTATTAGCAACTTGACCTGAAAAAACAGCATCGCGGCTGATGAGACGACAAACAGTACGGCCACGCGCGATATGACTGTTGGTGTTTCTACATCAGATAGCTCTTTTTACGGCTGGATAGAAATAGAACTGCTGCTGCTGTTTCGTCGCACGCATCGATCGTGGAGAGGACCAGCGCTGCACTGCGCGCGTCAGTGACCAGTGCTGCGGTGAGCAAGGAAATAATGGCGGGAGAGAGTGAGTGAGTGATGAATCGCCGACAGAGCCCCCGTCTTGGACCAATGCTGGTGCTGGTTTCTGGAGCGCGGCCATGTCTCCCCTGCCATTGCCAGACCCAACCGTGCTAATTTTGGTTGGAATCCATGAACCATGATGATCATGGTGTACAAATCAAAACCACGGATGGAGCTGGGGATTGGCGAGAGAGAGGGAGGCCCATATAATTGCGAGGCTAGGAGGGAGACAGGCTGAGGTGGTCCAATGGGCTTTACCGCCCCCACGGATTGCAGGGGAATGGGAGACAGCGCCCCAGGCGAGCTGCGCACTCGGGCTCAGATTCAAAATGTGTTCTCCAAACTTTTTTGACCATTGGTCCCTCCACTCGACCGTCTCATCGGCCAGTAGCTCAACGGTGATAAGCAATGCTGCACTGACATGGTAGTACTGTTAGAGCATCTCTAGCAGTACCCGCAAAACGGCCGAACCCGCAAAATTCCGGCGAGTTTGCGGGTTTGGGGCCATTTTTGGGCCAGACCAGCGCCTGCATATTTGCGTCGGCCCGCAAATGTTTTGCGGTGGCCCGTGAATCCGCACGGCCTACCCCTATTTATCTGGCTCCCCACCGCATTTGCAGATTGCAATCCCCAATCCCACACCTCCTCCGGCGAGCAATCCGCCGTGTGCTCCGCCGTCTCCGACGAGCAATCTCGCCTCCCCGCCAACAGATCCGGCGACGCCGAGCCATGGCGCCGAAGCGGGAACCAGAGGCGGCGCTCCCCGGCGACGACCGGTTCGGCCGAGCCATGGCACGGAAGCGCCGCGCACGGAAGTATAGGCACGGCGGGTCGGTGCGCTGCGACTTGCCGGAGTGTGACCGGCTCCGGAGGGAGCGGGAGCGGGAGATCATCAGCCATCTCCCGCCCGTCATCGACCTCGTCTCCGACGAGGAGTGAAGCTCCTCCACCGCTGCGTCGCCGCCGCGCCCGTGGCTCCGGTGAGGAGCAAATTTTGTGTAGTTCTAGGGTTTGGGCGGCGACGTGTAGTTCTAGGCTAGTATCTAGGGTTTGCATTTTGTGTACAAACAATGTTGCAATCTATCTGTGCAGAAGAACATCTATCTAGTTTGTTCCCGCGAAAATCTGCGTGTTGAATTTCAGATTTGCAGTTTCGTTTGCGGGCTCTGTTCTTTGCGGCCCGATTTCTCGCGCAAGAACACGAAAAACCCGACCCTTAAAATTGTTTTGCGGGTTCGAGTTTTGCGGGTACTGCTAGAGATGCTCTTATGTTTACAGCTTCCTTTGCTGGCGATAAGACGCCTTACAAAGTATTTGCCGGAGCGTCACTGCATGCATGCACATCGGACGAATTTTTTTACACTTGTCTTCGTACCAGATATGATCCAGTTGTGTGCTAAACTCAGAACTTACCATGAAAAAAATAGCGCGTTATTTGGCGCTAATAGCACGCTATAACATATCTGCAGAGTTCACGCTAAATTTTTATGGTGCTATTTGTGAAATAACACGCTAAATCGCTCTAAAACATCATAACGCTATAGCACGCTATTTTTTTTCAACATGTCAACTCAAAAGACCTGATTTTCACCATAGGAAGAAGAAGAAATTACTACCTGTTTGCATAGGTGATGAAGTGCAATATGTTGGGTCATCTTCTGAATCAAAAGTTCATGTTGCTAATGTTGAGATTCTGAATAAATAAATTATAATATGTTGTTGAACCGTGGAATGGTGATGTTAGGATTCTAGACAATTGGAGAACAAATTTACTATACGGTGATGCATATATTGGTCTGATCTTTTATGTACTATATCTTCTTTTCTTGTTAAAAACTTAAAATCCTTACAGGTTAAGGATCTCTACCTGAAACTAAGAGCTGTTGAGGTTTTCCCACACAAATTCTTGTGACAGTAAAGATTCCTCTGAAAGTGAAGGTCTTTCTGTGGCTTATGGTGAAGAAAAGCATCCTAACCAAAGAAAATCTGGCTAGAAGAGGGTGGACGGTGTGTGAACAATGTCACTTCTGCTCTCAGAATGAAATTGTGGATCATCTGCTCATTTAATGCTGCTTTGCTAAGTTTGTGTGGGGAGTAGTGATGTGCGCCTTTGATCTGGTCAGACCTCCAGATGGAGTAGATTATCTGTTTGGCGCATGGATTGACTCCTTTGCTACTAACAAAAAGCTGGTCTTTAGTGGGTGTGCAGCTATCTGCTGGACCCTTCGGAAGAGCAGAAACGATGCATGCTTTAACAAGAATTTTCCTGATGATCCTACTTCGGTAATCTATAGACTGTGCAATATTCTGAATATGTGGGCAATGTTACTGAAAGGCCAAGGGCGAGGGATGTTTGAAGATGGTGTGAAGACCTTGAAGCTGGTGATTAGAGAAGCTCTTTCAAGAAAATACGGTTGGGCGCTCACGACTGCAAGACTGACTATCTGATGTTTCAGTAGAGTAGTTGTTTTAGTTTTTGTTTGCTCCTGTTGGTGTCTATTTAAGGTTATTTCTTGTCCGAAAGCCTTGTAATAAGCGTTACCACGCTAACTTTAGTCTTTCATTTGTAGTTCTAGTTTTCCTTTCGAAAAACCTTTGTAATGGTGGGCGGTTTCTTTATATGAAATCGACGGGGAGCTCGTTTAGTGTAAAAAAATATTTCTCACTATAGCGTGTATAGCATTTAAAGGAGGTCGCCGCTATTTCTTGTAGCACGCTATTTTATACCTTAGAACTTACACGCTTCTCACCCTCTGTTTTTTTCGAGGGAACCCACCTTTTGTTTCTTTTTGTTTGAGGGGTTCCACTCTCTGTTTTTGTTTAGGCCTGAGGCCTGAACTCCGGTGTAATTGCAATGCTGGGCTGGGAGCCCATGAGCCCCTTAGAAACTCGAACAGAAAATTCCTTACAGGGCTTTACAAGAGCAATTTAACGTGGCCTGAAGTTCTAGGATGGGCTAGTACACAGGGCCTGCGGCTCACCATTCGAGATCACTAAAAAAAGGCTTCCCTTCGCGAAGGGAAACGCGCGTGCCTTACCGTGGCGACAAGTGTCGTTCTCTCCGTGCTCGCGGGCGTCGTCCCATGTCTCCGCGCGTGACATTTTTCGCTCTGTCCTTGATTGAAACCCGACGCAGGCGGGTTAGATTAGGCTTAACGGTTCGGGTTTGCGAGCGACCCGTTTTCTCTTTTTCCCTTTTCGTTTTCTTCTTCCTTCCATCGCGAAGTCCTCGGCGGCGACTCTGGCGGTGGCGGAGAGGATCCTTCCTTCTTTCCTCCGACGGCGTTAGTACGGCGGCCATTTCGCCGGCGGCCAGTTCTCCGGTGGAGTTATCCCCGGCGAGGATTACCGCGAGGAAAGGAAAGGTGTTCCTTGTTTTTCCCTTTGATTTTGACTTCGATTTCCGGTCCCTTTGCGTGAGCGTCGTCTACGGCGGGGTGAATCACGGCGATAGGACGGCGGCGATTTCTCGCCAAGGATTTGGACTAAGTTTTGCAACTTTGTTTTTCGATTTTTCACTTTTCTTCTTGCTGGATCTACTGGAAGAAAGTTGCATCCATTCCTCCTTTTTCCCTTTGTCATTTTCTGGCAGGGAGTTTTCAGGGGAAGTTATGGGAGGGAGGTTGCACTTTTAATTAGAATACGCATAAACTCTACATTCAGATATGTGTAGGGATTTACACATGTGTTATTTGCAGATAAATAGATGTCAGATCCGGTGATGAAATTTATGATAGAGAACGATCTTCCCCCGCCCGTTGAGGTCTATATCTCCAAAACGTTTCCTTCTGGCATTCACGAGGAGGTAATTTGTGGATCCGGCCATGAAAACCTTTGAAAACTGCTTTTTTGTTGTTTTTTGTGTGTAGGTGATTTTTTATTTGATTTTCATTATTTTCAGATAAGAACCAAACTGAAGAATTTATGTAGTTCTTTCTACCAGTCTTCACCTGAAGATCAGATTTGTCGAATGGTTCGAATGCTATCAGTTGAATTAAAGAAACATTGTGGTTCTTTCAAGAACCAACATACGCAAACATAGGATCTGGCTGGTATTGCTCTAGGGGTTGGGTCTGATAATAGATGTTCTAGTGTGTGTGGTAAAATTGATGCCACAGCTGGTCCATCAATGAAAACTCGAGCTATTCTTTTCAGTGGAAACTGGTATTCTAGGCGTAAAAAAAACGAGCATAAAGTTATCAGTGTTGACAGTGATATTTCTAGTGAGATTGGGTCATCTGAGGATGACAGTGATATTAGCTGTGCTGAAAGTGAAAGTATGCTTTTGGATTTTGAGTATGATAATAAACTCTTGTCTCTTGCATTCGAAAATCCTGTAATAACAGAAAATGGGTGCGTGTGTGATATATTTTTATTTTCTAGCTTATTTATTTTGTTTTTTAGATTTCATCATAAATAATTGGTTACTTTTTGTAGGAGAGAGTCAACCATTTTGCATGTTGATTCGGTATCTGTTCAGAGGAATCATTTCTATGTATCTATGAATGGGTTTGGGTTGATGCACCCTTCTGTCATGGATTCATATCTCAAGTTACAGTCTATTGACCATAAAGCTGAAGGCAGGAAGTATCGTTTAAGGAAATATACTCGTAAGTTGTATGTGTCGGACGGATTAGCGGTACGTTTTTTTATTGTTTGATTGATTTATTCTTAGGTCATTGCTTTTTGTATTTTTATTGTTCGTGTTTAATATGTTCTCTCTTTCATTTTTTTTTGATTGTGATGAGACTGCTCTCGAAGTTGGTATCGGTGCTGAAGAAAGTGCGAAGCTGTTTAGTACTTTTGATGTAGGTTTGGAATTTCACAAGTGTCAGATGGTAAACTATTTTTTTCTTTCTGTAGATTTTGATTACCTCTAAATGATATTTGTTAATGTCAATTTTATTTATATTAACTGGTTGTTGATTTATGTAGATTCACATTACCAAGTGCGACGGTGCTCATTGATGGGTTGTTGTCGTCAATATGAAGGATGGGAGATTTAATGTGTTGAGCTCCAGGCAATTGACCAAAAGTCTGCTTGAATCGAGCGAGGCAATAGTACGATTATGTTATTTTATTTCCTTTTGATATTCATTTGCAATTGAATATTTCATGACGACTAATTATTTTTAATACTTTGTTGCAGCGCTTGTCGTTTCTTAAGTTATATGAACATGTTTGTGGTTCACATGCCAGACTCAATATGAAGAATTACAAGATGTTGGTTCATCCTTCTCTATCTTGCATGAACAATGATTCTTTTGACAATGGTATATATGCAATGATGATTGTAAGCACATGGAATGGAGAGCTCCGTAGAATGTATTTGGTTAGTAGCACATATCACTTATTCATAATTCATCTACATTCTGTGTACATCGTAATAAATTAGGTTCATGTATTTCTTGAACGTTAGGTTGTGTACATTATGTGCGGTCATACTTGTACTTAGTAGGCAAACTGTTATGTCGTGGAAAATTTCTTGTACACTATTAATCCTGTAGGTTGTACTATCACTTTAAAGTTGTACAAATTTTTGATTGTGCACATTGTAATCGTGTACTTTTACCCTTATATGATGTGTGCATATTGGTCGGCTAGTTTTGTACTCCTTGGGCAATCTTTATTGTACATCATAAATTGGAAGTCTTGTACTTCTGTTTCCACTTTTTTAGTTCTCGTACACTTTTAATCTGTTAGCTTGTACTACCACCAGTTTGAAAAACATTAATATGTACATTGCATCCTTGTACTTCCAAGTCAAACTTTTTTTGTACTCCTTAAATTTTTGACAATCCAATTATCCTGAAGATGTACATTGTAGTCTTTGTACTCCTCCAGTGTTGTGATGTGTACAAAGTTGACATACAGTCAGTCTTGTACCCCTTTGCCAAAATAGTTTACTTTATCCTGTTTTTCTGTGTTGTGCAACGAAAATTCATACGTTCTAATGTTTCTTTGTTTTTAGGGCAAAAATATCGCTGGTTTTCGTGAGTATTTTGCACTGTACATGCTCAAGCACAAAGAATCTATAATGTTCCTGGTGAGTTTGAGATGTACATATCATGTAATTTATTTGGTGTTGTCGTTTAAAATAGTACATTACACTAGTGCTTATTACATATAGTAAATTTGTACAAGAAGGAAATACATGACATAATAATGATAAATTTCTCATCCCGCATTCCTCCTTCCTTTTCTCCTTGTATGCTTATGATCATAATCGTCCGATCCTTCTCGCCTGTTGACCCTGAATTCAGTATATTAGTAAGTTTATAATTTTTGTAATGATTTTATCAGCTGGAAAACATTTAAAATCAGTAGCCAAAAGGTTTATTGTTATGTACCTTTAGGTTTCTTCTCCAAACAACCAGTAGGGGAATCCACGTCTTATCCTACCATCATTATACTGAGGACCGATGTATCTTTGATTGTATGGTGGAGTTGAATTTCTGTTTTGTGTGTGGTTTGATCTGTTTTCTGTATTCTGACGCTGTTGTGTCTGCTGTTCGTGCTGCCTATTCTGTTCCTGTTGATTGTTACCTGTTTGCGGAGTGTTCTGTCTGCTTGCAGCAGCTGCTTGTATTTCAGCTTTTAGGGCAGAGCATCCTGTCCTTATGTGTCCCTTCTGTTTGCAGTGCCCGCAAGTTACATTTCTTGACTTGGTGCTTTTCTCTGACCCTGGTTTTGGTCTGTCACCCCTGTTTGTACTTTTTATCCTGGTAATTGGTGGATCATGTAGCCTATCGTTTTCGTTTGTGTCTTCAGCTTCTTCAGCTATGTTTTGTTGCCCTGCTAGCTCTGCCATTACTTTTGTGTGCATATCCCGCATGCAATCCATCCTCACCTTATATGCTCTATCGGTCGGGCATGCTAGGTTGCACATATCTGCCATGCTGCTCATAGCTCCTGCAAACCTTAGAGTTTCCTCCGCGCTGTTGCTATCCTTAGCATCTCCCAGCGTTGGCAACTCTAGCTCGATATCTTTTCTCCACCTTCGAATGACAAAACTATCCGGCAAATCAGTAACGCCAAGTTGCACCAGTACTCTTATTACATGGCAACAGTGAATCCCATTTCTCTGCATCTTCTTGCAGCTGCAGCTGGAATTCTTTTTTCTTCGTCATGGTAGACGTCAAAGTATGTTCTTCTTAACTCCATTTTCTCATATTCGCTGATTCTCTTTAGTCTGAAATGGCGGGTGTTACTGTTACGAATATGGAAAATGCTGTGATGTTTGTTATTTCTATTTGGAATTTCAAGAAGATGCCGTGCGTGTATGCGTCAAGAGCTTGCTTTTCGAACGGATGGTGGGTATTTGTTTTCGCTATCTTCAGTGAAGACTTCAGCTTCTTTTTGTCAAGGGCAGACAGACACTTGTCTGGTATTACTTCATACTGCTCCAGAAATTTTGTTATTGTGTCGGTATTCATGTTGTAGCTCTGCGAAGCAGAGATGCCGAGGCGAAGCCGAGCCGTAGCACACTGATGGCGTGAAAAACACACGTTCGTTGGGAACCCCAAGAGGAAGGTATGATGAGTGCAGCAGCAAGTTTTCCCTCAGTATGAAACCAAGGTTTAATCGAACAAGTAGGAGATCAAGGAACCTCTAAAGGCTGTTGGTGGCTGAATATGGCAGGGCGCACTACCAGGGACTCAGCAGCAACGTGGAACCTGCACACAACACAACCAAAATACTTTGCCCCAACTTAACAGTGAGGGTGTCAATCTCACTGGCTTGCTGAAAACAAAGGGTTAGACGTATAGTGTGGAAAATGATGTTTGTTTGCAGAGAATGAAAGGAAACAGTGTTTGCAGTAGGTTGTATTATCAGTGTAAAAGAATGGACCGGGGTCCACAGTTAACTAGTGGTGTCTCTCCATAATAAATAACTGACATGTTGGGTAAACAAATTACAGCTGGGCAATTGACAAAATAGAGAAGTGCATAACAATGCATGTACAAGTCATGATGGCTACTATGAGATTTATTTGGGCATTACAACATGATTCACAGACCGTAATCCAACTGCATTTATGACTAAAATTCCACCTTCAGGTTAGCATCCGCACCCCTTTCAGTATTAAGTTGCAAGCAACAGATTATTGCATTAAGTAAAGTGCATAATGTAAGCAATACAATTATCCTTAGACAAAGCAGCGCTGTTTTACCCCTAGTGGCAACAGCACATCCACAACCTTAGAGGTTGCTATCACCCCCCCCCAGATTAAATGAAGACTGAATCCACTATCGAGCATAAATACTCCCTCTTGGAGTTACAAGCATCAACTTGGCCAGAACATCTACTAGTAACGGAGAGCATGCAAGATCATAACTAACATATATGATAAATCAATAATCAATCTTGACATAGTACTCAATATTCATCGGATCCCAGCAAACACAACATGTAGCATTACAATAATATGATCTTGATCATGATAGGTAGCTCACAAGATCTAAACATGATGGCACAAGAGGAGAAGACAACCATCTAGCTACTGCTATGGACCCATAGTCCAAGGATGAACTACTCACACATCACTCCGGAGGCAGGCATGGCGATGTAGAGCCCTCCGGTGATGATTCCCCTCTCCGGCAGGGTGCCGGGAAGGGCTTCAGAACCCTCCCGAGTTAGGGTTGACGGCGGCGGCGGTTCTGGAACTTTTCGTGGAATATGACTCGGGTGTCTAGGGTTTTCCCGAAAATATGAATTTATAGGCGAAGGGGCAACGTCGGTGGGCACCCGAGGTGCCCTCACCACGTGGCGCCGCGCTAGAGGGTGGGGCCGCGCCGCCATATGGTGAAGCTGCCTTGGTGCCCCTCTTCGTCTCTACTTCAGACTCTGTGTATGTGACAGAAAAATAGGGCCTTGGGATTTTGTTTCGTCCAATTCCGAGAATATTTCCAGAACAGCTTTTCTGGAATACAAAAACAGCAGAAAACAGGAACTGGCATTGTGGCATCTTGTTAATAGGTTAGTCCCAGAAAATGCATAAAAATGCTATAAAGTGTAAATTTAACATGTAGCAATTGATATAATATAAGCATGGAATATCAGAAATTATGGATACGTTGGAGACGTATCAAGCATCCCCAAGCTTAGTTCTACTCATCCTCGAGTAGGTAAAACGATAACAACAAAATAATTTCTGAGGTGACATGCTACCACACAATCTTGATCAAATAATATTGAAGGCTCATATTATGAATGAAGTGACTCAAGGCAATGGTCTATAGTTTGCTAACAGATAGATAAAGAGTAACCAACTGAATCATATAAGCAAAAACTTTTCATGAATAGTACTTTCAAGACAAGCATCAAAAAGTTTTGCATAAGAGTTAACTCATAAAGTAATAGATTCTAAGTAAAAGGCATTGAAGCAACACATAGGAAGATTTAAGTTTCAGCAATTGCTTTCAACTTTCAACATGTATATCTCATGGATAATTGTCAACACAAAGAAATATAATAACTGCAATAAGTAAGCATATAAGAATTGTTGCACACAAAGTTGAAACAAGTGTTTGCTTCTGAGATAGAAAGAAGTAGGTAAACTGACTGAACATAAAAGTAAAAGAAAGGCCCTTCGCAGAGGGAAGCAGGGATTAAATCATGTGCTAGATCTTTTTAAGTTTTTAAAATCATATAGAGAGCATAAAGTAAGTTTTTGAGAGGTGTTTGTTGTTGTCAACGAATGGTAGTGGGCACTCTACCCCCCTTGTCAACCAGACTTTCAAGAGCGGCTCCCATGAAAGACTTTATTTCTACCCAAGGGTATATCATCTCTCTTCTCTTTTGTTTACACATGCACATTTATAAATTGGTATGACACTCCTCCCAACCTTTGCATACACAAGCCATGGCTAACCGAATCCTCGGGTGCCTTCCGACAATCACATACCATGGAGGAGTGCCTATTTTAATTGTTTAACACTGTCGGAGAATGACTCCCACGAAACAGGGGCAGTCACACTCGCGAAGAGAGTTCGTGTAAGGGGCTGAACACGACGTCAATCAACCCTCATCCGGCGCGGCGACGCTGCTCGTCGTGCCTGAGGAGGGACATCACGGCAGAGAGAGACACGGCGCGTACCCAGGTTCACGGCCCTCTTGTGGAGGTAAAACCGCTACGTCCTGCCTGTCTGTATTGCTGCTTGTAGAGGTTACAGTACAGCGTGCTTGCCGAAGGCACTGTTGTGGCAATGGCGCGTACAAGGGGAGGGAAACTACTGTCTTCTTCTCCCTTGCGCGCAAGTAGCTAGACTAGGAGTAAAATGTGTTCGATCCCCCTCTTAGGGTGGTGCACCAGCTCCTTTTATAGCGCCCCGGGCCTCCTCCCTGTCCTTGTGCAGCGGAGGGCTACCACATGGCGACAACGGTCGGGAGCACGGTGCACCGCTGCTTGGGCGTCCATGAGCGCGGTCCATGGGCACAAAAGCTGAGGCCGCAGCAGAGAGGCCGCCGTCCATCCAGGACGGCCAGCTGCCGCCGCAGAGGAGCGGGAGAAGTCCCCACGGTGACGTCGCGTTTGGCGCGTAGCGCCGGCCTGCTCCCTTATCACCAAAGAGGAAAGCTTGGTGGTCTGCGCCGTTGCCCCTGCTTTGTTGACTCCTTTATCACCAAAGTGGGACTGTAGCTCCGTCGTCACTCTGCGCAGAGGCGCGGTCACTCTGCGGCCACTGCGGAAGCCATGTGCGCTCCGCAGAGCTTGCTTTACAGTGAAGGAACCCTCGCGTGGGCGGGAACGCCCTGTGGAGGATTCTGCGTTGACTTCCCTTCAGGGAAAACTTCCTTGGAGAGGGGCAGCGGAGTAGAGGCTCCACAGGCCCTAGCTGCCTCCTCAGGCCTCCGCGAGGCGATTCTGCCCCGCGGGCACCCCAGGCTTGCAGGCCTGGTCCTTAGCGAGATTCACTCGCCGAGTGTTGAGGGTTATAGAGGCCTGGCCCAGTACACCCTGGTTCTTACTGGGCTGACAGTAGCCCCCGGGCCCATGACGGGCACGACGCGGTCCAGGGGGCGCAGGCGAAGCGTCATGGGCCCAAAGTGTCCGGCCGGCCCGAGACACGTGGCGAGCGGTTGGTGCGTCTCGGCTTCTCCGGAGGAGGTGGGCGTCGTGGTGGGACCCACGACGCCTCGGAAACCGCTCTGAGGTGATATAAAGGCTGCCGCGGCTGTGCCGGCAGCAGTTCCGCCGCATTTACGCCTTTCCTTCTTGCATACACCTCCGGTGCTCCACTACTCCGGCGATTTCCGTTCTTCTCCGAGCTCTTCCGCCGCCCTTCCTTCGCGAGCCATGGGCCCCAAGAAAGGCAAGGCGGCGATGGTGGAGGCCTCCGCTGAAGCGCAGCGGGAGGAGGAGCTTGCGCCGGCTCTCATCGGCACTCGCGTCTCCACAGCGGAGGCGCTGGATAGGCTGAAGGTCCTCGTCGCCGGGAGGAATAATGAGCATGGCGCCAGCGGCGTCAAGGCGGCGCGCTTCGGCAAGCTGGCGGCGGGGTGGTACCCCATTTTCGTCCACACGCTGTTCGCCGGCTTGGTGCCGCCGTTCTCTCCCTTCCTTGCGGAGGTGCTGGCTTTCTATCAGATCCAGCTCCTGCACCTCCACCCGAACTCCATCCTGATTCTCGCCATCTTCGCCTATCTCTGCGAGGCGTATCTGGGAGTGATGCCTCCGTGGCCTTCTTCCGGAGCTTCTACGCGCTCCGCAACACGGCGCCCGGCGAGCGGTCTGGGTGCGTGTCTTTCCGCATCGCAGACGGGATGGGCGCCGTCTACATCCCCATGTCGTGGGATGGCGACAAGGCCGTTACGAGGGTGACGAAGAAGGTGGAGGACTTCCGCCAGAAGTGGGTCCTCGTCGACGCCAAGGAGCGGAATGCCTTCTTCGATGAGCCTGAGGCGCCGCCGCTGAAGAACTCAAATTGGTCCAGCGAGAAGTCCAGCACCAGAAGATTGCCCACTTGGTCTCGCGCATGAAGCTCGTCCGCGAGGCTGGCCTCACGGGGCAGATGGTCGCTGAGGACTTCGTGAGGCGGCGCATCGCTCCCCTCCAGGCGCACACGAAGCCGGTGTGGATGTACTCCGGCCCGGCAGATCCAATGCGCTTGCACCTCAGCGCCCACGCGCCAGACGACGTCGCCTCCATCTTAGGCACGCTCTTCATCGCCCCGGAGATCCCTGTTCCGGGCACTGAGCACCTGAGGCCCCTCCACCAGCTCACTCCAAAGAAGCGCCTCGCAGTTCTGGAGATGATGCCGACGTTCACGCCAGAGGGCTTGGAGGGAGAAGAGGCGAAGGGGGCTGCGGCGCCTGTGGTGGAGGAAGACTTGTTTGGCGAGTCCTCTGCTGCTTCAGACGCCGAAGCTGACGCCGCCGCCGGAGGAGTCAACCCCTCGTAGGGGAGGCGAGCTCTTCAAAGCAGGCGGCCCCTGAGGAGGAGATCCTGGAGGTATCGTCCGATGTGGACGAGGATTTTGTGGTGGCCCCGTCACGACGGGCCACAGAAGAAGAAGACGAAGACGGGACGATAGCGGCCCGGAGGCCGCGGCAAAGCGGTGCGAGCCCCGCACCAAGGCCATCCACGACCGGGCCGCCAGAAGCCTGGAGAGCACTCCTCTCAAGAGGAAAGCTGGGCGGCCCCTGAGGAGCCCAGCGCTGGAGCCTCAACAGGCCTGCGGCGCTCCGCCAACAAGGTGTGGGTGGACACCCGCGCCAAGTCATCTGGGTGAGTACTGCTTCTTCTTGACTCGTTCTTGCTTATCGAGAGTTCTTGCCTTTCTCGAGGATCTCACTGTCTTGATTATCAGGGGTCTGGTTCATGCGAAGCGCGCCGACTCCGCAAGGCTGCGGACGTGCGGCGCGACGCTACGACCGTTGTTGAGGGGCCTACAGCGCCCCTTGGAGAGGAGACTGAGGAGCCCGTGGTGACAGTCACCACGGGCCCGGCTGTTGACGAGGCCATGAGGCCTGTGGGGAGACGCCCCTTGAAGAAGCAACTGCCTCGCCACCTCCTGCCGAGAGTCAGTTTGAGGAGGCGGCGAAGACTCCGTCGCCGCCGCGCCCTGATGCTCCACTGGAGCCCCCAGAGACACCCGCCGTGGAGACGGCGGGGACCAGCACACAGACGCCGGGAGGCGCCGACGTCGAGATGGAGGAGGGAACTCCTCCGCCGCCCCCTCCAAATTCCGAGCCTGAGGGGGAGGCCACTTCTTCTGAGGCCGCAGCAGGCGAGGCTGCGGTTGAGCCTCTGGTGGCTAGGCCTCCCTCGCCAGCCCCCGCGGCCCACGAGGAGGTCGTCGTGGAGAACAACGACGCACAAGACGGTGGGGGCCCGCTCCTGTGGCCCCGTGCTGACCCTGGTCCAAGCACTGTGCTTTCTGCACCAGAGGCTGGCGCTGGGGCGGAGGACGTTGCGCCACGTGAGGGCTCTTGGGCCTTGGTCTTGAGCGACCGGAGCCGGAGCGGCGCGAGCCGCCAAGCTGCCCTCCGTTTGGTGAGGGGCACCCTAGACGGGCTAGAGACCCAACTTGCCCTTGAGGAGGCGGAGCTTGGCAGGAGGTATGACGCCCTTGCTGCTGACTGGGCCCGCTTCTTCGAAGTCAGGCGGCGGAGTGGCCCTGACGACCAAGCTCTTCAGGCGCAGCGCGACGAGGCGACGCGGCAGGCCCAGGAGATCCGCGAGAACGCGGAGCGCGAGGCGCAAGAGGCCTTGGCGCCGGTCCAGGCGGAGCGCAAGGCGGCTGCAGAGGATCGGGAGGCGGCTGTGGCGGAGCGCCAGGCTGCAGCCTCCGACCGAGCGGCTATCGAGACCTCCCTCGCCGACCAGCGCAAGGAGCTGGCCAGCCGCGAGGAGAAGATAATTTCTGAAGCTGAGGTGGTGAGGAAGTCTCTGGAGCAGCATCGTCTGTCGCTGGAGGCTCGCGAGCAGGCCATGACGACACGCGAAGCTGAGGTGCTCAAGCGTGAGGAGAAACTGGAGCAGGCGGAAACTGACATGAACAGAGAGCGTGAGGCCTTGGAGTCCCGCGAGAGCAGCTTGGCTGAGGCCATGGGCAAGCACGACAAGGAGGTGGAGCGGCACCGGGAGCTTGTGGAGAAGGCCAACCAAAAGCTTGCCGAGAAGAAAAAGGAGGCAGAGGCGGAGGCCCTCACCAAGCAAAAAGAGTACCGCACTGCTGTCACACAGGCCGTCTCCCGGGAGTATGCTGGGAAGTTCAAGAAGCAGGAGGACGGCTTCCAGAAAAAGCGCAGAGAGCTCGGCAAGCGCATTCGCCAGCTGGAGGAGTGGAACGCCAACTTGAAATCCTCGCTGAAGCGCGCCAAGGACGCTAATCTCCGCACGGAGCAGGCCCTCGAGCGCTCGGAGCAGGACCTCACAGCCCTGATGGCAGACATGCAGGAGCTGAATGCGCAGGTGGCCCCTGTTGTGGAGAGGGTCGAGGAGGCTGAGCAGAGCGCGGTGGCGGCACGGGTCTTGACGCAGCAGCGGGAGCGTATGTTCCGATCTTTGGTGACGCGCGGGAACGCTCTTGCTGCGAAGCTGGGGGTGGATGCTCCTGCCGTCCCCGTCCACGGGAACGCCGACGTGCCACGTATCTGACCTACTTCGACCAGCTCTTCTCCGTCCTTGAGGGCCCTGTGGCGGAACTCGACGATGTTGTCGACGAGGAGTGCCGCAAGCTCCTGCTGGTGGCGGTCGAGCGCGTCTTCGTCAACCTCAAGCGCCTATATCCATGCTTCGACTTCGAGTCCGTGACCGAGCCCATGGGGATGCTCAGACCGAGACGCGCCTCTTCAACTCGCTGCGGGAGGAGATCAACGACTATGTCAACCGCTTCAAGAGGGTCGCTGAAGAGCCGGCCTCTGGCGAGGAGGAAGACGTCGAGGAGGAAGGCGCGGGGAAGATGACGCTGAGGAGGATGAGGCCGCCAAGACTTCTGCTTAAGCTGCTCCTGCCACAAGTCGCGCCTGAGGCGCAAGTTATCTTTGTTTAAAGACTTTGTTTCATTTGTGATGGTCTGTAAAACACTTTATTGTGCTGCAATGTGCGTGTGCCCCTCGACGGGCATTTTATCCCTATTCCATGCCTTTTTCGCTTTACGTCGTCAGGACCCGTCTCTTAGCGCTATGACTCCGCCACTACGGTATGCCAGAGCAATGACTCAGCAAGGCCGGGGGGTGTTTAAGGCTTAGAGAGGTAAGAGCTCTCGAGTCGCGATGCTCGAGGGCTCCCCTTTGACGCTCAAGCAGTCCATGAAATGCGAGGAGAAAATACCCGCCCGAGGGACGGAAGTTGCTCGTGAGAGGAAAAACACAACGCCTGAGGTGTAAGCGCAGGACTTAGCTTAGCGAGGTTCTGCCTCGTGGAGGGCGTTGATTTCCCTGAAGATGTGCTTCCCTCTTTGGGTCTGGAGCGTGACTCCACGAGCCTTGGGGGGACTCTTGTTCCCTGTGTAGGTTAGAGGTGGAACCAAAGCAAACATGGTAGAGAAACTCATGCGCGCTTATAGGTTTCCTCATGGGTGCCTCGCGAGGAGAGTAAGTACCAAAGGTCCTTAGGTGAGGTGGCAGGTTTGGGAGCAAGCCCCTGGGCCAGAGCTCTTTGGTGAGGTAACAGGCGTGAGAGCGTGCTCACGTGTTAGAGCTCGGATCCTTTTGGGTTTTGCGGTGCTGCTGGGATGCTCCCGAGGCACAGTCACCGTACTCAGCCCCCGCTCGCGAGGTGCGCAAGGGGAAAGATATGAGCGCGAATGAAAACACAGAGTAACGAGAACTAAAACTCACCCCCAAAATATTACATAGCGGCGCCGCAGCGCAATGTTTCACTAGGAAACGAATTGGTTCGTTACACTTGGGCTTGCCAAGATAAAGTTTCCATGTCGAGGCATGGGGACCACATTCAGTGGCTGAGACTCTTCACGGCCTGCGGCGGCACGTTACAGGAAGAGCTCAGAGGGACTGGCCCTCAGAGAGAGAAGCTTTTGTGAAGCTTGGAGGTGAAGCTGTGCGCTTTCCTCTAGAGACAAAAAATGCCTGGTGTGATAGAGATCACGGGTAGAACTTGCGTAGATGCGCGATGTTCCAAGGGTTCTTGACCGGGATGCCGTCCTCCGTCTCGAGGCGCACCGCCCAGGTCTGGCGACATGCGCGACCCTGTAGGGGCCTTCCCACATGGGCGAGAGCTTGTGGAGACCTTCCCTGGAGAGGATCCTCCTGAGGACAAGGTCGCCTGTCTCGAGAGTGCGCGGACGTATGTGGCGGCTGTGGTAGCGTCGCAGGTCTTGCTGGTATTTTGCCGCTCTGAGGGCGGCTCGGCGGCGCAACCCGTCGAGGAACAGCAGGTCGTCGTTGTGGAGGTCTTCTTGATTGTCCTCATTGAAGGCAAGGACCCTTGCGGACCCGTGCTTGATCTCTGTGGGGAGGACTGCTTCGGCTCCATACACCAGGGCGAATGGCGTCTCACCAGTGGGTTTTGTAGGGTTCGTGCGGATGGACCAGAGCACGGAGGGGAGCTCATCGATCCAGCCCTTGCCGTAGCCCTTGAGGCGGTTGAAACTTCTCGTCTTGAGGCCCTTGAGGACCTCAGCATTTGCTCGCTCGGCTTGACCATTGCTCTGTGGGTGAGCTACCGAGGCGAAACAGAGCTTGGTGCCGAGGCTCTCGCAGTAAGCCCTGAAGATGCCGCTGGTGAACTGTGAGCCATTGTCGGTGATGATGCGGTTTGGCACACCAAAGCGGCAGACCAGGCCTCTGATGAACTTCACGGCTGCCCTGGCAGGGATGGTGCGCACCGCTTCAACCTCTGCCCATTTGGTGAACTTGTCAACAGCCACGAAGAGGAAACGGTAGCCCCCTTGCGATCTCGGGAAGGGTCCCAAGATGTCCAGCCCCCAGACCGCGAACGGCCAGGAGAGCGGGATGGTCTGGAGTCCCAGTGCAGGCTGATGGACTTGCTTGGCGTGGAACTGGCATGCATCGCAAGACTGAACGATGGTGACGGCATCTTGAAGCACTTGAGGCCAGTAGAAACCGCTCCTGAAGACCTTGCCGGCGAGGGTGCGCGCGCAGGAATGGTGGCCGCACTCTCCACTGTGTATGTCCCTGAGGAGCATGCGTCCTTCCTCAGGAGGCACACACTTGAGGGCAATGCCATTTGGGCGCTTGCGGTATAGGTCTCCCTCCAGGATGTAATAGGATTTCGCTTGTCGAGCGACTCGTTCTGCCTCTGCGTCTTCCTCGGGAAGGACTCCTTTTAGCAAGTAGTCCTTGAGCTCGTCAACCCAGCCTGTTTCTTGGTGCACCATGGTTAGCATCAGACGCTCCCCTGAGGATGGGCCACAGTTGGGTGCGCCACCTGTGGGAGGTGGTGGGAGTACTTCGTCTGTGCTTGTAGCTGGTGCTTGCAGCGGCTGCTTTATGGATGCCTTGGAGAGCCTCTCTTCAAAGACACCTGCGGGCTGGGCCTCCCTTCGCGATGCGCGCTTGGCGATGTCATCTGCTTCCTGGTTCTCCTTGCGCGGGATGTGCATGAGCTCCATGCCCCTGAAGTGCTTCTCGAGCTTGCGGACCTCTTCAAGGTAGGCAGCCATATGGCTGTCTTTAGGGGTGTAGCTCTTGTTGGAGAAGTTGACCAGGAGCTGGGAGTCGCCTTTGATGAGTAGGTGCTTGACACCGAGGGCAATGGCAGCTCTGAGCCCGGCGAGGAGGCCTTCATATTCAGCGATGTTGTTGGAGATCTTGTCCATCGTGAAGCACAACTGGACGGCATAGTGGAGCTTGTCGCCTTTAGGCGAGGTCAGGACAACGCCAGCGCCTCCGTTGCGGCAGGAGAAAGCTCCATCGAAGTGCATGGTCCAGTGGCTTGGCGTCGTATCTCCAGGCGGTATAGTTTCTGCTTCAGGAGGCTCTTCAGGAGTTGGGTCTGTCCATTCGGCGACAAAGTCTGCCAGTGCTCTTCCTTTGATGACCCTTGTGGTGTCAAAACGCAAGTTGAAAGGCTGCAGCTCGATGTTCCACCCTGCTACGCGATCAGTGGCGTTGGGGTTGCGCAGGATTTGCTCCAGAGGGAATGATGTGACCACCGTGACAGGGTGGCCCTGGAAGTAGTGGCGCAGCTTTCTGGAGGCGATGAGCAGGGCGAGAAGGAGCTTCTGCTGCGTAGGGTACCGCTCGCGAGCATCTCTTAGCACAGTACTGACATAGTAACTGGATGCTCGACAAGGGTTGTGGAGGGTGACGCAGCGTTGGCTCCCTCGAGGGACTCCTCAGGCCCTTTGGCGAGGTTTCCTTGTGGAGGAGTCTCAGCAGGGGTGCCTGAAGTAGGCTCGACAGCTGGCTGTGGGTCTGGCTCTGGGCCTGGAGGGACTTTTTCCTTGTCGGGAGGCTCTGGACTTGGAGTGGCTGCACTTTTCTTGGGGAGGACTGGCTCTTCTCTTTCGACCACCAGGACGGCGCTTGCGGTTTGTGGAGTGGCTGCAAGGTACAGCTTTAGATGCTCGCCCGTCCTGGGGGCTACCATAACTGGTGCGCTAGCCAAGTACTTCTTCAAGTCCTCAAATGCCTTGTCTGCCTCTGGAGTCCACTTGAAGGTGCCGGACTTCTTCATGATCTTGAAAAATGGCAGGGCCCTCTCGCCAAACTTGGAGATGAAGCGGCCCAAGCTGGCCATGCACCCAGCTAGGCGCTGCATGTCCTTGAGGCGGCGGGTGGCTGCATTTCTTCTATGGCCTTGATCTTGTCAGGGTTTGCTTCTATGCCGCGATGGGACACGAGGAACCCGAGGAGTTTGCCTGAAGGTACCCCGAAGACGCACTTGGCGGGGTTTAGCTTGATGTTCACCTTGCGCAGGCTGGCGAAGGTCTCCTCGAGGTCCTTCAAGAGAGTGTCTCCCTCGCGAGACTTGACTACGATGTCGTCAACATATGCCTCTGCATTTCTTCCCATCTGAGCCCCCAGGGCGATCCTCATGAGCCTCTGGAAGGTGGCGCCGGCGTTCTTCAACCCGAAGGGCATGCAAGTGTAGCAATACACGCCACAGGGGGTGAGGAACGCTGTTTTCTCCTCGTCCTCTTTAGCCATTTTGATCTGGTGGTAGCCTGAGAAGGCGTCCAGAAAACAGAGGAGATCACAGCCGGCTGTGGAGTCCACGATCTGATCAATCCTTGGCATGGGGTATGGGTCCTTGGGGCAGGCTTTATTTACATCAGTGTAATCGATGCAGAGCCGGCCTCCCCCATTGGGTTTTGGGACAACCACGCCATTAGAGACCCAGGTGGGGTGGGCAACTTCTCGAATAATGTCTGCTGCTTTTAGCTTTTCTACTTCTTTGATGATGAAGGCTTGCTTCTCAGGGGCTTGTTTCCGTGCCTTCTGCTTGACGGGGCGTGCGTTTGGACACACAGCTAAGTGGTGCTCGATCACCTCCCTTGGTACGCCGGACATTTCTGACGGAGTCCATGCGAACATGTCAGAATTTGCCCGAAGGAAGGCGACGAGCGCGCTTTCCTATTTGGGAGGTAAGCCAGCGCCTATGGTGACGCTAGCCCCCGAGCCCTCAGCCCCCGAATCGCTGGTGCTCAGCGACACCTTCTTTGTAGCAGCCTGCTCCTGAGAGAACAGCTGCTTCTTCTTCTTGGGCCTCGCGAGGGGCTCCAGGTCTTCGTCAGCAGGGAACGCCATGGCAGCAGCTTTGTAGGCGAGCTCGACAGCGCGTGTAGCGTCCTGTACGTGACCATGGATGGTGATGGTGCCGCCGCTGCCAGGGATCTTGACCATGTTGTAGGCGTGATGCGTGACGGCCATGAACTTCGCGAGGGCGGGGTAGCCGAGGATGGCGTTGTAGGGCAGGCCAATGTGCGCAACGTCGAAGTCGATGAGCTCGGTGCGATAGTTTTGCTGCGTGCCAAAGGTGACTGCAAGCCTCACTTGCCCCAGAGGCGAGATTGAGCCGCTGGTGACCCCTGTGAAGGGCCTGGAGGGCATAAGCCACTCGTAGGGCACTTGAAGCGTCTCAAAGGTCTCGACAGAGATGACGTTCAGGCCTGCACCCCCATCAATGAGCGTTTTGCCGACGGCGATATTGTTGATGGTGGGGGTGCACACCAGCGGGAGGGTGCCTACAGTCTTGGTGGACTTGGGGTGGTCCTTGGCGTCGAAGGCGATGGTGTACTGAGACCACTTGAGGGGACGCGATGTCTCCACCCCGGGCAGCGCTGCGTTGAGCTCGCGGGCGAACTGCTTGAACTGATTGTTGGACTTGGGCGCCTGAGCCCCGCCGAGGATGCACGCCATGGCGCCTCTAGGGGCCTGGTAGCCCCCAGGCTCCTCGTCAGGGAGATTGTTGTTCTTCTCAGCGGCGTTGGCCTGAGTCCCTTGAGGCTTCTGGTAGCCACCTTTGCGTCCGCCCTTGCGGTAGTTACGGCCTCTGCCGCGACCACCGCTGCCTTCTTCCTGCTCGCGCTTCTTGCTCAGTTGCTTGAGGTCGTAACAGTTCTCTGTCGCGTGGCCGCGCCTGTTGTGGTAGATGCAGAAGGGACGGTTGTCGATCTTCTTCTCGCCATCCTCTGCAGAGTCCTCTCGAGCGTGCTTAGCGCCGGGCTCAGCAGCCAGCACAGCAGTAGGCTTGCGCTTGGTCTCGTCACGCTTCTTGTGGGCCTTGGATCCCTCTGGGGGTCATCTGCAGAGGCCACCTTGGTGAAGAGGAGACCCTCTTCAGCCTTGGCACACTTGTCTGCGATGTCGAAGAGCTTCACGACAGAGGAGAGGGTATCGTGAATGCCGAGCTTCTCAAGCATCCTGCGGTTGGTGACGCCCTCTCTGAAGGCAGCAATGACGTGCGAGTCAGGGATGTTGGGGATTTTGTTGCGGACTTGGCTGAAGCGCTGGATGTACTTGCGGAGAGTCTCGCCAGACTTCTGGCGTACGGCGCGCAGGTCGTTGTAGGTGAGGGCGCGCTCGTACGTGCCCTTGAAGTTCGCAACGAACTGCTTGCAGAGGTCCTCCCAGGAGTCGATGGAGTCCTCAGGGAGGTTCAGGAGCCACGACAGGGCAGAGTCCCTGAGGGCGTGCGAGAACCAGTTCGCCATGACCTTGTCGTCTCCTCCCGCAGCTGGATGGAGGTGGTGTAGAGCTGCAGGAACTCGATGGGGTTGTTCGTGCCATCGTAGCCCTTGGGGAGGTCTGGCCTGAACTTCTGCGGCCAGACGACGCGGCGCAGGTTGCGGGTGAAGGCCGTGCAGCCAGTGGCGTACGTGGCCACACCGCCCTGGAGAGCTCTGCGGTTTTGGCGCCCGGCCTGGCCAATTTCCTCGACGATGCGCTTCTGGAGGTCCCGCTGGCGCTCCATCTCCACCCGCGCGTCCGGCGGCGTCCGCTGCACGATTTGACAATCATGCGGCGAGGACGCGTGAGAGGCGGCTTTGTTTGCCGCAGCCGGAGGTGGTCCTGGCGGAGGCGGAGGCGGAGGCGCTCCATGCGCGGCGGTGCCTGCGCGCCCGGAGTTGTGGTGCACCAGGGAGCGCGAAGGTGCTGGAACCGCGCGCGGCGCAGCCGCGATGTCGACGAGGTGCTGGAGACGGCCAAGCCAGTTGTCGTGCGCCTCGGCGGTGGGGCGGTAGCGGAAGAGCTCTGCTGCCATGAGCAGCGCAGTGTTTGGGCTGGGCGCCGGGCGTCCAAGCGTGGACGCGCTTTGGCGCCGAGATGGATGCGAGGACTCAGCGTCCTCGCTGTGCTCGTGGTCGACGTCTTCGTCGTAGCGGTCGTCCTCATCCTCGGGGTGCTCCACGCGTGGCTCCGCAGTAGTGCGCCCCGAAGCGCGGTTGGTGCGCGGACGGCCGCGTGGCCTGGCGGCGTGGACGACGGGCTCGGTCTCAGCTCGGCCTGACGCGCGCCGGTTGGCGCGAGCAGCGCGAGTGTCCGCCATGGCGTTGAGGTCGATGGAGGTTGAATGCGCGCCTCAGCCCCCTACCTGGCGCGCCAATTGTCGGAGAATGACTCCCACGAAACAGGGGCAGTCACACTCGCGAAGAGAGTTCGTGTAAGGGGCTGAACACGACGTCAATCAACCCTCATCCGGCGCGGCGACGCTGCTCGTCGTGCCTGAGGAGGGACATCACGGCAGAGAGAGACACGGCGCGTACCCAGGTTCACGGCCCTCTTGTGGAGGTAAAACCGCTACGTCCTGCCTGTCTGTATTGCTGCTTGTAGAGGTTACAGTACAGCGTGCTTGCCGAGGCACTGTTGTGGCAATGGCGCGTACAAGGGGAGGGAAACTACTGTCTTCTTCTCCCTTGCGCGCAAGTAGCTAGACTAGGAGTAAAATGTGTTCGATCCCCCTTAGGGTGGTGCACCAGCTCCTTTTATAGCGCCCCGGGCCTCCTCCCTGTCCTTGTGCAGCGGAGGGCTACCACATGGCGACAACGGTCGGGAGCACGGTGCACCGCTGCTTGGGCGTCCATGAGCGCGGTCCATGGGCACAAAAGCTGAGGCCGCAGCAGAGAGGCCGCCGTCCATCCAGGACGGCCAGCTGCCGCCGCAGAGGAGCGGGAAGTCCCCACGGTGACGTCGCGTTTGGCGCGTAGCGCCGGCCTGCTCCCTTATCACCAAAGAGGAAAGCTTGGTGGTCTGCGCCGTTGCCCCTGCTTTGTTGACTCCTTTATCACCAAAGTGGGACTGTAGCTCCGTCGTCACTGCGCAGAGGCGCGGTCACTCTGCGGCCGCTGCGGAAGCCATGTGCGCTCCGCAGAGCTTGCTTTACAGTGAAGGAACCCTCGCGTGGGCGGGAACGCCCTGTGGAGGATTCTGCGTTGACTTCCCTTCAGGGAAACTTCCTTGGAGAGGAGGCAGCGGAGTAGAGGCTCCACAGGCCCTAGCTGCCTCCTCAGGCCTCCGCGAGGCGATTCTGCCCCGCGGGCCCCAGGCTTGCAGCCTGGTCCTTAGCGAGATTCACTCGCCGAGTGTTGAGGGTTATAGAGGCCTGGCCCAGTACACCCTGGTTCTTACTGGGCTGACAAACACTTTGAAAATTGCTTCTGATAATCATGGCAAATCATGTGAAGATAATTAAACAGTCATAGTTGTAATTAATTGGGATTGGGTACCCCATTTGCCAGCTCTTTTTGCAAAATTATTGGATAAACGGATTATATGCCACTAGTCCATTGATAGATAAAACTCCACATAACTTCCTCATGAGCTATAAAACATTGACACAATAAGAGATAATAGTTTTTTTAAATAGTTTAAACGTAGCACATGAAGTATTTACTTGGAATGGCAGGAAATACCACATAATAGGTAGTTATGGTGGACACAAATGGCATGGGTTTTGGCTCAAGTTTTGGATTGCACGAGAAGCATTCCCTCTCAGTACAGAGTTTAGTCTAGCAAGGTTGTTTGAAGCAAAACACATGATATCAACTGGTACAGCAAGACTTACATGAAAACATATTGCATGCATTATAAGATCTACACTGTCTTCTTTGTTACTCAAACACTTTTACCAGAAAATATCTAGACCTTAGAGATACCAAACATGCAAACCAAATTTCAACAAGCTCTACGGTAGTTCTTCACTAATAGGTTTTAACTACGTGATGCAAGAGCTTAAACATGATCTACTTGAGACCTCAAAACAATTGCCAGCATCAAATTATCCAAGACAATGATCTACAAGAATAAGTATGTCTTTTTCAATATACCATCTACCACATGTGCATTTCCTGTTTCCAACCAAACACCAATCAATTTATTTCAACTCAAACTCTCCAAATAATTTAACAATGAAACAAGAGAGTACTTCTCTACAAGAACTAATAGCTCTGAACAAGAGATGCATGAAAAAACAGGAGCTAAAAGCATTGTAGTAGGTAGACAAGAATACTCAACAAATATAAGTGAAGAATACGAGTATTCATATGAAAAAACGGAGCGTGTCTCTCTCCCACACAAGAATGCTAGGATACAATTTATTCAGATATTGAAAATAACAAGAAAAAATAAAAGCACACAGACGCTCCAAGTAAAGCACAGAGATGTGAAAGAATTAAAATATAGTTTCACTAGAGATGACCTGATAAGTTGTTGATGAAGAAGGGGATGCCTTGGGCATCCCAAGCTTAGACGCTTGAGTCTTCTTGAAATATGCTTGGGTGACCCACGGGGGCATCCCAAGCTTAGGCTCTTCACTCTTCTTGATACATTTATCATTCTCCTCTCTTGATCCTTGAAAACTCCCTTCACACCAAACTCAGAGTAATTCTCATTAGAGGGTTAGTGCATTAATCAAAAATTCACATGTTTTAACACAATCATCACCAAAACTTCTTGACATTAGCTACAACCACTGATGTTTTGTGAAGCAAAGAAATCTACTCAAACACAGTAAAAGAGAGAATGCAAAATAAAAGGCAGAATATGTCAAAAACAGAACAGTCCGTAAAGATGAATTTGTTCGAGGCACTTAAGTTGCTCAGATCAGAAAACTCAAAACTAATGAAAGTTGCGTACATATCTGAGGATCATGCATGCAGTTTTTCAGAATTTTTCAATTTTTCTGGAATTTATAAAGCTCAAAACGGTGGACAGCAAAAATCTATCTTTGTGCAGAAATCCAAATCTAGCATCAACTTTCTACTAGATACTTTACTTGGCACAACAATGCGATTAAATAAAGATACAAAGGAGTTGTTACAGAAGTAAGCAAGCTCCTTGACTCAAATAAAAGAAAAATTACAGAAATAAAACATGGGTTGTCTCCATAAGCGGTTTTCTTTAACACCTTTCAGCTAGGCGCAGAAAATGAAAATCAAGTGTTTCCAAGTGAAGAAGCATCAACAGAATAATTTGTTCTAATAATAGAATCAAAAGGTAGCTTCATTCTCTTTCTAGGGAAGTGTTCCATACCTTTCTTAAGTGGGAATTGCTACCTAATGTTTCCTTCCTTCATATCAATAATGGCACCAACAGTTCTAAGAAAAGGTCTTCCAAATCAATAGGACAAGATTCATTGCATTCAATATCCAAAACAACAAAATCAACGGGGACAAGGTTATTGTTAATCATAATGTGAACATTATCAACTCTCCCCAAAGGTTTCTTCATAGCATTATCAGCAAGAAAACATCCAAATAACAGTGTTCCAAAGGTGGTAAATCAAGCATATCATAAAGTTTCTTAGGCATAACAGAGATACTAGCACCAAGATTCACATAAAGCATTACAATCAAATCATTCACCTTCATCTTAATGATGGGCTCCAACATCTTCTAACTTCCTAGGGATAGAAGCTTCATGTTTCAATTTCTCTTCCCTAACTTGCATGAGAGCATTTGTAATATGTTTTGTAAAAGCCATATTATAGCACTATCATTAGGACTTCTAGCTAGCTTTTGTAAGAACACAATTACTTAAGAATATTACAATCATCAAAATCAAAATCATTATGATCAATGGTAATGGAACCATTGTCTCCCATATTTCAAAAAAATCAGCACTTTTATCAGGAACAGTTTAAGTGGTTTTAGGCAATTTCAACGTTTTGCAGAAGTAGTAGAGACATTGTCAACACCAATTATGTTACCATTGATAGTAGGAGGCTTACTAGTATGTGAAAATCAGTATTACTAGTGGTGGTAATAATACAAACTCTAGCTATACTATTCTCTTTATCAATTTTATCTTCTCTTTCCCACTAGCATGCAATTCAGCCAACATCATAAATATTGTTGTCAATTTTAACTGGATAGCATGGCAGTAGCAAAAGTCTTGTTCTCTTTAACATCATTAGGCATAACTTTTTTTTTCAAAGATCAACATCAAGATCAAGGCTATCAACTTTAGAAGCAAGAACATCAATTTTACCAAGCTTTTCCTCAACAGATTTATTAAAAGCAGTTTGTGTACTAATAAAATCCTTAAGCATGGCTTCAAGATCAGAGGGTACACTTCTATTATTGCTGTAGGAATTACCATAGGAATTGACATAACCATTTCCACTATTAGAAGGATAAGGCTTATAATTGTTATTACCAAAATTATTCCTATAGGCATTGCTGTTGAAATTATTGTTTTTAATGAAGTTCACATCAACATGCTCTTCTTGGGCAACCAATGAAGCTAAAGGAATATTATTTGGATCAACATGAGATTTACCATTCACAAGCATAGACATAATAACATCAATCTTATCACTCAAGGAAAAGGTTTCTTCAACAGAATTTACCTTCTTACCTTGGGGAGTCCTCGGGTGTGCCATTCAGAATAATTAATCATCATATCATCAAGAAGCTTTGTTGCAGCCCCAAAGTGATGGACATAAAGGTACCTCCAACAGCTGAATCAAGAAGGTTCCTTGAAGAAAAATTCAGTCCTGCATAAAAGGTTTGGATGATCATCCAAGCAGTTAGTCCATGGGTGGGACAATTTTTTACCAATTATTTCATTCTCTCCCATGCTTGGGCAACATGCTCATTATCAAATTGTTTGAAATTCATAATGCTACTTCTCAAAGATATAATCTTAGCAGAGGATAATATTTTCCAATGAAAGTATCTTTGCATTTAGTCCATGAATCAATACTATTTCTAGGCAAAGATAGCAACCATTGTTTAGCTCTTCCTCTCAAAGAGAAAGGAAATAATTTCAATTTAATAATATCTCCATCTATATCCTTATACTTTTGCATCTCACAAAGTTCAACAAAATTATTAAGGTGAGCAGCAGCATCATCAGTACTAACACCAGAAAATTGCTCTTTCATAACAAGATTTAACAGAGCAGGTTTAATTTCATAAAAGTCTTCTTTAGAAGCAGGTGGAGCAATAGGAGTGCATATGAAATCATTATTATTTGTGCTAGTGAAGTCACGCAACTTGGTGTTCTCCGAAGTACTCACTTTAGCAAAATTAAAGCAAAACCGAAATATAAAAATAAATGCAAGGAACTATTTTTTGTGTGTTTGATAAAAATAAGCAAACAAGGCAAAATAAAGAAAAACTAAGCAAGACAATAACAAAGTAAAGAGATTGGAAGTGAGAGACTCCCTTGCAGAAGGCTTGACCTCCCCGGCAATGGCGCCAGAAAAAGTGCTTGATGACGTGAAAAACACACGTTCGTCGGGAACCCCAAGAGGAAGGTATGATGAGTGCAGCAGCAAGTTTTCCCTCAGTATGAAACCAAGGTTTAATCGAACCAGTAGGAGATCAAGGAACCTCTGAAGGTTGTTGGTGGCTGAATATGGCAGGGCGCACTACCAGGGACTCAGCAGCAACGTGGAACCTGCACACAACATAACCAAAATACTTGCCCCAACTTAACAGTGAGGGTGTCAATCTCACTGGCTTGCTGAAAACAAAGGGTAGACGTATAGTGTGGAAAATGATGTTTTTTTTTGCAGAGAATGAAAGGAAACAGTGTTTGCTGTAGGTTGTATTATCAGTGTAAAAGAATGGACTGGGGTTCACAGTTCACTAGTGGTGTATCTCCATAATAAATAACTGACATGTTGGGTAAACAAATTACAGCTGGGCAATTGACAAAATAGAGAAGTGCATAACAATGCATGTACAAGTCATGATGGCTACTATGAGATTTATTTGGGCATTACAACATGATTCACAGACCGTAATCCAACTGCATCTATGACTAATAATCCACCTTCAGGTTAGCATCCGCACCCTTTCAGTATTAAGTTGTAAGCAATAGATTATTGTATTAAGTAAAGTGCATAATGTAAGCAATACAATTATCCTTAGACAAAGTATCGCTGTTTTACCCCTACTGGCAACAGCACATCCACAACCTTAGAGGTTGCTGTCACTCCCCCAGATTAAATGAAGACCGAACCCACTATCTACATAAATACTCCCTCTTGGAGTTACAAGTATCAACTTGGCCAGAGCATCTACTAGTAACGGAGAGCATGCAAGATCATAAATAACATATATGATAAATCAATAATCAATCTTGACATAGTACTCAATATTCATCGGATCCTAGCAAACACAACATGTAGCATTACAATAATATGATCTTGATCATGATAGGCAGCTCACAAGATCTAAACATGATGGCACAAGAGGAGAAGACAACCATCTAGCTACTGCTATGGACCCATAGTCCAAGGATGAACCACTCACACATCACTCCGGAGGCAGGCATGGCAATGTAGAGCCCTCCGGTGATGATTCCCCTCTCCGGCAGGGTGCCAGGAAGAGCTTCAGAACCCTCCCGAGTTAGGGTTGACGGCGGCGGCGGCTCTGGAACTTTTCGTGGAATATGACTCGGGTGTCTAGGGTTTTCCCGAAAATATGAATTTATAGGCGAAGGGGCAACGTCGGTGGGCACACCTGAGGTGCCCTCACCACGTGGCGGAGCGCCAGAGGTTGGGCCGCGCTGCCATATGGTGAAGCTGCCTCGGTGCCCCTCTTCGTCTCTCCTTCGACTCCGTGTACGTGACAGAAAAATAGGGCCTTGGGATTTTGTTTCGTCCAATTCCGAGAATATTTTCAGAACAGCTTTTCTGGAATACAAAAACAACAAAAAACAGGAACTGGCACTGTTGCATCTTGTTAATAGGTTAGTCCCAGAAAATGCATAAAATGCTATAAAGTGTAATAAGACATGTAGCAATTGATATAATATAAGCATGGAACATCAGAAATTATTGATACGTTGGAAACGTGTCACACACGCAACGACCAATGCACCCTGATACGTGCATTTTATACAATCATTTATGCAACCTTTAGTAGCATATTAGAATGTTATATGCACTGTTATATCAATGTTTTTACATGTTTTAGACGATTTAGGGACTTTCATACAAAGTCCCTATTTTTGGTATTTAATTTCTGGGAGGCAGAAAACCCCCTTTTCTTGTTTTTATTGTTTCAGGAGTTAGGAACCCAAATAATAAAAAGAAAAAATACCACGGAGGTTTTTCATCGGAAGGAAGGCAATGGAAAGAAGACCGAAGAGATGAGAGCCACGAGGGCCAAAAGGGGGGGCCCACGCGGCCCATGTACCTGGCCGCGTGGGGCCCACCAAAATCGGCCTCGGGCACCTCCTCGCCTGGGGCTTTTTAGCAACGCCTTCGTCTCGCCCGAAAAGTACGCCCTAATTTTCCCTAGTCCATCCGAGGTCGCGGCGGCGGCGAAACTCCTGATTCCCTCCGAGGGGGATCAGATCCTGCTGCTCCGGAGCTCCGGAGAGGGGGAAATCATCGTCATCGTCATCACCTCTCCTCCTTGGCGTGGGAGGAGGCCTCTACATCATCACCCCCATCAAGACCAGCACCATCTCCATCATCATCTCCGTGATCCACTCCGTTCCCCTCATTGTTTGAGAGTTGCTATACCCTAGATACTTGTCTTGTGCTACTATTCATGTTTGTGATTGAGTACTTGTCATTATTTGTGGGTGAAGTTATAATTTCAGATTGTGTTGTACCACTTATGCCACTGATTATGATCATGTTCGCACGTTGTGAGTAGTTCCCGTATGTTCCTGAGGGCATAGGATGAATTGGCAATGATTTATATATAACATGTGTTGGTATTTTGTCAAGAGTTTATCTTTTATGTGATTCTATGATGGTGTTGTGCGAACGTCGACTGCACAACACTTCACCTATATGGGCTCATAGGAGAACACCGTAGTATAATGAATTGAGGAATACTTGGGAGGACAAGTAAACCTGAGATTGAGTCATGAAGTTATATTATGAGGGTATTAGTATCGGGGACCTTAGAGTGTAATGCTATGGTGGGACTTTATGTCTTAATAATTCTTGTGCAGTCATTTACTTGGCCACATGATCCATCATAAGGGGTTGTAGTCTATTTATTTAGCTATACCGAATTATGGCTCCGTCCAAAGAAGATTAAAACTTGACAAGATATTCAACGTGTTGTTTAATAAATCTCTATGCCTAGCAATATCCATGCCGCCCTCGGGAACGTTTTCCACATATAAGTTACACATCACTTGAGCTTGTCCTCTTGTCACATAAGAGGATTGGGCTTTCTCTCTTTGAGAGCTTTCACTTGCTATTGTTACTTGCTGCATTGGAATTATACAACCGAAAATACCAAAAACATTGCATCTTTTATTGTTTTATTTATCAATCTTACTAACCAATACCTTCAGCTCCTCGTGGGTTCGACAACCTTTTCTAATTGAAAGGTACTACAATTGATCTCCTGCACTTGGGAGTCATCAAGATACTTTTCTGGCGCCGTTGCCGGGGAGCGTTGCGCTATTGGTAAGAAGTTTGGTAAGGAAACTTGAAAGCTGAATTTATTTGCTGTTTTATCTCATTGATACTATGGCATTTATGAATCGTGCTTCGCTGCACCTTGCTCTATATGAAAGTGCTTATGCCACTACTGCAAAGTGGTTGAAACTACTGTGCCTGAGATACCTAAAGTGGGATATAAAATTCCCATGGGTCATGTTAAAAGAGTTATGAAAAATCCATTTACAGGGATGGAACTAAGTTGTGCGTGAACACATGGAGTTAATTGAAGACATATGTGGTTTATTTAGACTTCCTGGTATTCCTGAGGATGAGGTAAAAAGAAAGTTACTATATTTGTCTTTATCTGGTAATGCTCGTGTTTGGTACAGGTCTCTGGATGAAGAAGCTGTTATTGACTGGAATATCTTGAGGAAGGTTTTCTTTCTTAAATATTTTACTCCTAAAGAAGCTTATGAGAACCGCTGCTACATATTCAATTTCTGGCCACATCTGGGAGAGAGTATTACTCAAGCTTGGGGGAGATTGAAGGAACTCCTTCGCAAGAATCCTTGTCATGATCTTACAAGGAAACTTATATTGATAAACTTTTATGTGAGGCTACCTATGAAGCACAAGGAGATTCTGGATAATTCATCTGGTGGAGTTTTACAAACAATACTGAAGAAGAAGCATGGAATTTATTGGAGACTATTTCTGAAAATACTGGACATTGGGATCTTGATAAAGGTAATGAGCCTTATTTTGATTATGGATATTCATGTGTAGAGAATTTCTCTACTTCTATCCTGTTTAAAAACTGAGTGATACATTTAATCTTGATCCTTATGTTATACTTGAAATAGCTAAATCTTTTGCTGAGCATATCTGTGTTCCAAAAGTGGTTTGAAGTTTATGTTGAACCTGTTAAACAATCTATTGTTGTTCCTAAAGTTATTAAACAGGTTGAACCGGTGTCATCTGTGACAATTGAGGAGTATGTTGAAGCACCTCCTATCCAAACCAAGTTAAAGAGAATTTACTTATTGCTGTTACTAACAAAGTAATAGAAAGTGTTCTCAGCCATATGAACAGGTGGAAGTCAACACTCAAATTTCTGTCATCAAGCAACTTAATGAAGAAGACCCTGTTGATGTTTATCTATGTGAAGATGCTACTAAAGTCATCAAAGGTAATTCGGCCAAGGTGGGGAAACCTGTTATATCATGCTCTATTGGGACTTCAAGTTATCATGGTTTATGTGATATTGGATCAAGCATTAGTGTCATCCCATATTCTCTCTATCTTGAAATCAAGCCTGATATTGATCCTATTGTTATGGAAGAGACAGGTATGACAATTCAACTTGCTAATAAAGATATATTAGTCCATTTGGAATTGTTAGAGATGTTGAAGTATTGGTTGGCAAAATAAAATATCCTGCTGATTTTATTGTGCTTGGTTGTCCTCAAGATTCATTTTGTCCTATCATTTTTGGTAGACCTTTCTTGCGTACTGTTGGTGCTGAAATCAATTTGCTTAAAGAGAAAGTGTTTATTAAATGTGCTGATGAAAAACTTGAATTCAACTTTTCTAAATTTGCTGATAAACATGTTGTGAAAGAGCCAATTTCTGAAGATATAATTGAAACTCTTGCTCATATAGCTGTAGCTTCAACATATGTTGTAGAACGTTATATGCTTAATCAAGATGAACCATTTAATGATGAGGAAAAAGAGGCTTTGGAACAAATATTATGGCAACAACCACCACAATTACAGTTGCATATCCCACCTGATAATAGGAGTACTACCACCACCTAAAGGGGATCCTAGTTTTGAATTAAAACCTTTGCCTACAAATCTGAAATATGCATATTTGGATGATAAGAGCATATATCCTGTCATTATTAGTGCTAACCTTTCAGCTGAAGAAGAAGAGAAATTACTTGATGTGCTAAAAGCTCACCGACCAGCCATTGGATACTCTCTTGATGATCTTAAAGGTATAAGCCCAGCTCTATGTATGCATAAAATTAATTTGGAGGAGGATGCAAAACCTGTTGTTGATTATCAACGCCGTCTCCATCCAAAAATGAAAGAAGTGGTAAGAAAGAGGTAATAAGACTTATTGAAGCTGGTATCATTTATCCTATAGCTGATAGTAAGTGGGTTAGTCCTGTTCATTGTGTTCCTAAAAAGGGTGGAATGACTGTTGTTCCAAATGATGAGGATGAACTTGTGGCTCAACGTACTGTTGTTGGTTATAGGATGTGTATTGATTTCAGAAAATTAAACAAAGCAACTAGAAAAGATCATTATCCATTGCCATTTATTGATCAAATGTTAGAAAGGTTATCTAAACATTCTCACTTTTGTTATCTAGATGGTTATTCAGGTTTCTCACAAATTCCTGTCCATAAGGATGATCAAGAAAAGACCACTTTTACTTGCCCATATGGTACATTTGCTTATAGGAGAATGCCATTCGGTTTGTGTAATGCTCCTGCTACTTTTCAAAGATGCATGAATGCTATATTTGCTGATTATATTGAAAAGATAATGGAAGTTTTTATGGATGATTTTTCTGTGTATGGTACTTCCTTCGATAATTGCTTGTTCAACCTTAACAAAGTTTTGCAGCGTTGTGAAGACCAACACTTAGTCCTTAATTGGGAGAAGTGTCACTTCATGGTTACTGAAGGTATTGTCCTTGGGCATAAGATTTCTGGAAAGGAATAGAAGTTGATCCAGCGAAGATAGAAGCTATTGAAAAGCTACCATACCCAAGGACATCAAAGGTATAAGAAGTTTTCTTGGGCATGCAGGTTTTTACCGTAGGTTTATTAAAGATTTCTCCAAAATATCAAAACCTCTAACCAATCTTTTGCAAAAGGATGTTCCTTTCTCTTTTAATGATGATTGCATTGAGTCCTTTAATATTTTGAAGAATGCTTTAATAAGTGCTCCTATTATTCAACCTCCTGATTGGAAATTGCCTTTTGAAATTATGTGTGATGCTAGTGATTATGCAGTTGGGGCTGTTTTGGGTCAACGTGTTGATAAGAAACTGAATGTTATCTATTATGCTAGTAGAACACTTGATGCTGCTCAAAGAAACTATGCTACAACTGAAAAAGAATTTTTGGCAGTGTTATTTGCTTGTGACAAGTTTAGACCTTACATTACTGATTCGAAAGTCACATTGCATACTGATCATTCTGCTATTAAATACTTGATGCATAAGAAAGATGCTAAGCCTAGATTAATAAGATGGGTACTTTTATTGCAAGAGTTTGATTTACACATTGTTGATAGGAAAGGGGAAGATAATCAAGTAGCTGATCATCTTTCTAGAATGGAAAATATACCTGATGATCCTATTCCTATTAATGATAGCTTTGTTAATGAACAACTTGCAAATATTAATGTTTCTAGTGCTAAAGCTGCATCTCCTTGGTTTGCCAATTATGCAAATTTTATTGTTGGTAAAGTTTTACCTCCACACTTCACTTATCAACAAAGAAAGAAATTCTTCTATGATCTTAGACATTATTTTTGGGATGACCCTTTCCTTATAAGAAAAGTGTGGATGGTATTATTAGACGTTGTGTACCTGAGCATGAACAACAGGCTATAATAAGAGATTGTCATGATAGTCCCTATGGAGGGCATCATGCAGGAGATCGCACAGGAGCAAAGGTATTACAATCTGGTTTTTATTGGCCTACTTTATTTAAAGATTGTGCTGAATATGTTAAATCTTGTGATAAATGTCAAAGAGTAGGCAATATTGGTAGGAGAAATGAAATGCCTATGAATATTCATTGCCACTTGAGCCATTTGATGTGTGGGGCTTTGACTTTATGGGACCTTTCCCAGAGTCAAAGACAAAGCATACTCACATTTTGGTTGCAGTTGATTATGTTACAAAGTGGGTGGAAGCAATTCCAACCAAGAGTGCAGATCATGCCACAGCAATGACGATGCTAAAGGACATCATCTTCCCCAGGTTTGGTGTCCCTAGGTTTTTAATTACTGATGGTGGTTCTCATTTCTTGCATGGTGTTCTTAGAAAAACTTTGGCAAAATATGATGTTAACCATAGAATTGCATCACCATATCATCCTCAAACAAGTGGACAAGTTGAATTAAGTAATAGGGAAATTAAACTCATTTTGGAAAAGACAGTGAATAAGTCTAGGTCTGATTGGCCAACTAAAATTAATGATGCATTATGGGCTTATAGAACTGCTTTTAAAAATCCTATGGGAATGTCTCCTTATAAAATGGTTTATGGAAAGCTTGTCATTTTCCTGTTGAGTTAGAACATAATGCTAGATGGGTTGTTAAACAATTGAACTTTGACTTTAAAACTGCTGGAGAAAAGATAATTCTTGATTTAAGCCTGCTAGATGAATGGAGGAATGAAGCTTATGAAAATGCTAAAATGTTTAAAGAAAAGTTAAAATTTGGCATGACAAGAAAATTAAGAAGAAGGAATTCAAAGTAGGTGATCAAGTTTTGCTATACAACTCTCGTTTAAGTTTTCTGCAGGAAAGTTGCGTTCAAAGTGGCAGGGACCATTAGTGATACAGGAGGTGTACCGTTCAGGAGCCATCCGTCTTCACGGTGACATGAAAGGTAAACCTCATGTAGTCAATGGACAACGCCTTAAACCTCATATTGCAGGAAATAGCTTCATCGGAATGGTGTAAGAGTTGAATTTACAGACACCGGAGGAGGTAATTGAGAGAAACCGTGCAGTTTCAGAAACCCTATATCAATAGAAGGTAACTTACTGTTGGAAAGTTTCTCAGAATTGCTTAATATTTTACGAAAGTCATTTTTTATGGAAATTAACGTATGGGACAAGAAATCTGGACGAAGCGGAGACCCGAGGAAGGAAAGAGGGGGTCCCACGCGGCCAGGTATAGGGGCCGCGTGGGCTCACTCCTTTTGCCCCTCGGAGTCCCTTTTCGCCCCGTTTTCGATCCCGACGCTTCGTCTTGACCTAAAAACCCTCAATATATACCCCTCTCTGTCGATCTAACCTCACACCGAGAGCTTTCGAGCGATTCTTTCTTTTGTTGTTTTTGTCTGCCATGTCTTGCTCCGGATCCAACCACGGTGGGAGAGCCTCCCAAGGAAGGTGTTGTGAACCGCTACCTCAGCTCCGTGATGGCACCACCGAAGACCGTGTGCTTCAAGGAGGGCGTGATGCTCGTGGAGGAGGTAGAGCCTCCCAAGGCCACCGGCACGGTGGAGGAAAGGCTGGACGAATTGGAGGTCAAGACCTTCAGGTATGGCACTGTGGTCTACCGCAGCCTTGATGCCCATCACTTCATGAACCTGGAGCTGGAGAAGAAGGTTGAAGAGTACAAGAAGAGGCTTGAAGATCTGGAAGATAGATACAAGGCCATCATCGACAAGTGGCAGAAGTTCCAATGCTTCATGTGGGATGTAGAGAACCAGAACTGTGAATATGAAGAACGCTTCAAGAAGATTGCAGCAGCCGCCACCCTCAGGTATAATGATCCACCCACATCTTTCCGTGACGGAAGGCCTTTCCCATGGAAGATGGCTGAATGGGAGGAACAATATGAGAAGGAGGAGGCTGCAGGAAAAGAGAGTCTGGAAGAACGTCAAGCTTGGGGGAGTTCCACCTAGCCTTTATCTCTACTAGTCTATCATATCTATCTTGTCATGTGTGTTTTGCTTTTATCGTTTAGTTATCAATATCTCTTAGGCGTATGTGAGCTCATGGAGCATTATCATGTATCTCTATCTTATGGTTTATCAATGAATATTAAAGTATGGTGTCATCCATAATTCTCTTGTTTGGAGATTGATGGGTAACACTCATGCAAATGAGCGTGGCATATTTAGAGTTTCAATCACATCTTGCCTTGAAATTAATTAACTTGAGTATGTTGGACAATTGTAGAATTATCTCATTATAAATAATTAACTTGAAATTAATATTTTGAAGTTGAGATATTGTCTTGTAGGATAAAAGTTGAGAAGGGATAATGAAAAGGATATAAAACACTCCTGTTGCACTCTAGTATCTTTTGAGCAAATTAATGATCATGGATATTTCAATACTTATGCTCTTGAATGTGTGTGAAAAGGAAGGCACCTGAAGTTTCAGTTAGCCATGGAAAGTGTAAGATAAAGGTGGTATGGAGCATAGGAACTTGATTGAGATATCCATGACTAAAGTTTGTACTAGTTACTAGAAAAGCAAGGTTGATAACAATTTTTATATCTATCTATCTTTTCATTTGTCTTCTTTGAACTTGTTATCCAATGAGGGTTTATCTTGTCTTTAAATTTCAGCAAAGTATAAAGATTATAATGCTTGCCATAAAGAGCAAAAGCATGTGAAAAACTATATGATTCGATTGTCCAACATACAATGGTTATTTGCTTTCAAAAGTAAGGGGTGATTGCTAGAGCTTCTGCTTATGTTGCCCTCATATGCATGAGTTTTGTTCATTAATCTTATCTTGCAAGTGAATATGATGATGATACAATGCTCGTATTTATTTATCAACCATAAGTCCATTGATGCATGTAATGATCTATGTCCTTACTTACTCGAGGACGAGTAAAGGTTTAAGCTTGGGGGAGTTGATACGTGCATTTTATATCATCATTTATGCAACCTTTAGTAGCATATTAGAATATTATATGCACTGTTATATCAATGTTTTTACATGTTTTAGACGATTTAGGGGACTTTCATACAAAGCCCTATTTTTTGGTATTTAATTTCTGGGAGGCAGAAAACCCCCTTTTCTTGTTTTTATTGTTTCAGGAGTTTTAGGAACCCAAATAATAAAAGAAAAAATACCACGGAGGTTTTTCATCGGAAGGAAGGCAATGCAAAGAAGACCGAAGAGAGGAGAGCCACGAGGGCCAAAAGAGGGGGCCCACGCGGCCCATGTACCTGGCCACGTGGGGCCCACCAAAATCGGCCTCGGGCACCTCCTCGCCTGGGCTTTTTAGCAACGCCTTCATCTCGCCCGAAAAGCTACGCCCTAATTTTCCCTAGTCCATCCGAGGTCGCGGCGGCACCGAAACTCCTGATTCCCTCCGAGGGGGATCAGATCCTGCTGCTCCGGAGCTCCGGAGAGGGGGAAATCATCGTCATCGTCATCACCTCTCCTCCTTGGCGTGGGAGGAGGCCTCTACATCATCACCCCCAACAAGACCAGCACCATCTCCATCATCATCTCCGTGATTGATGACCCACAAGTATAGGGGGTGTATCGTAGTACTTTCGATAAATAAGAGTGTCGAACCCAACGAGGAGCAGAAGGTGTTGACAAGCGGTTTTGATGAAGGATTCACTGTAAATGCTCACAGACAAGTTTTTAGGAGTTTTTGATATGACAGATAAATAAAGTACAAGTAAATAAAATGCAGTAATAATAGTTGCAGCGAGTGGCCCAATCCTTTCTACAGCAAAGGACAAGCCGGTTGTTGTACTTATAATGACCAAACGTTCTTGAGGACACACGGGAATATTGTCAAGTGCTTTCGCTTCATATAGTTGATTAATCTTCATTGTTTTGATAAGTGTTGTGTGGGTGAACCTATGCTAATGCACCGCCCTTCCTAGGACTAATACATACTTGTGATTATACCCCTTGCAAGCATCCGCAAATACAAGAAAGTAATTAAGATAAACTAACCACAGCCTTAAACTTTGAGATCCTGCTATCCCTCATGCATCGATATACCAACGGGTGTTCAGGTTTCTGTCACTCCGGCAACCCCACAATTGGCAAACGAATACACAATGCATTCCCCTAGGCCCATAAAGGTGAAGTATCATGTAGTCGACGTTCACATGACACCACTAGAAGAATAACACCACAACTTAAGCATCAAACCATTAAATATTACTCAACATAGTTCACTACTAACATCAAGACTTCTCCCATGTCCTCAAGAACTAAACGAACTACTCACAAGACATCATACGGAACATGATCAGAGGTGATATGATGATGAATAACAATCTGAACATAAACCTTAGTCCAATGGTTTCACCCAATAGCATCAATAACAAGAGTAATCAACACCGGGAGAGTTTCCCCTATGAAATAGACAAGATTCAGCCCTAGATGTTACAGCGGAGACGGGGTGCAGCGGCGGTGATGATGGTGTTGGCGGTGGAGATGATGATGATGATCCCGATGAAGTCCAGCTCGATGACGGTGATGATGGCGACGATTTCCCCCTCCGGGAGGGAATTTCCCCCGGCAGATTTCTTCCTGCAGGGGAGCTTTTCGCTCTCTGGTGTTTTCCGCCTCGTGGAGGCGGCGGAATATTTCGATGGCCTCCTCTGTGTTAGGGTTCCGAGGGGGTCAAGTACGCGAAGGGGGAACGGCTGAGGTGGGCCAGGGCCCCCAAACCACCTGGCGGCGCGGCTGGGGGCCCCCGCGCCAGGGTGAGGAGGGCCCACCTGGCCCTTCTCAGCTCCCCTTTTGGCCTCCTCCATCTTCTGGTAAAATAGGAACTTCCATATGTCTCCTTCGATTTATTGATCTTCAGAAATAGTGCATCTCGACGGTGCTTTTTCCAGCAGAATCCTGACTCCGGTGTCCAATTCTCCATTATTCATCAAACATGCAAAATAGGTAAAATAACATAAGTAACACTTCTAAATATGAAATATATCGATGAATAGCAGTAAATTATGATATAAAATAGTGATGCAAAATGGACGTATCAACCCCCCCAAGCTTAGACCTCGCTTGTCCCCAAGCGAAAACTGAGCTCAGTAAACATGACCACAAGTTTATGGAGCAAAGTGTCGATAAATAAAATACGGACAAGAAGCATCACATTCATTGATACACAAGTCATTCTAGACAGCAACTTCCCTTCATATAATCTAACTTGAAATAAGTAAAGGGAACCACGATGAAGTGCATAAAGAGAACCATGATTGGTGAAGGCAAACTTAAACTCTTGGTCAGAGAACAATTAACAGATCATACTTATCTTTCGAGAAGAGTCTTTATATCAGAGCTTATATAGCAGAACTTACATGCCTTAATCATAACAGTCTCCTTACAGTCATTGATAACTTTCAAAGTTATATTCATTCGGATAAAAGCTATTGTGCGAAACAAGGAAATGAGAGATATGATTAGAAGTATCAACACATATAACTAATTGGATCTCAACAACTCAAATGCTTGCTTGAGATAGAGAGGAATGGGTTTACTGACTCAACAATAATGTAAAAGATAGGCCCTTCGCAGAGGGAAGCAGGGATTAAATCATGTGCTAGAGCTTTTAAGTTTTGCAAAGCATATAGAGAGTATGAAAATAGTTGTTTGAGCTATGTATGTCGTTGTCAACGAATCGTAGTAAAGTGAACACTAACCCCTTGTCAACCAGACTTTCAAGAGCGGCTCCCATGAAGGACGTTATCTCTACCAGCAAGGTAGATCATCCCTCTTCTCTTTTGTTTACACATGTATTTTAGTTTCTTTATAGTTGACACTCCTCCCAACCTTTTGCTTACACAAGCCATGGCTAACCGAATCCTCGGGTGCCTTCCAACATTCACATACCATGGAGGAGTGTCTATTTGCAAATTAAGTTGCTTACTGATAAATCAGGGCAAAACATGTGAAGAGAATTATTAATGAAAGTTGTAGTTAATTGGGACTGGGCACCCCATTTGCCAGCTCTTTTTGCAAATTGTTGGATAAGCGGTGTATATGCCACTAGTCCATTGGTGAAAGTCTGTTTGACAAAAGTGCTAGAGAAACTCTACAGAACCCTCATGAGCTAATAAACAGTGACACAAAACTAGGAGTAATAAGTTTTGAATAATTTAAAGGTAGCACATGAAGTATTTACTTGGAATGGCGCAAAATACCATATAGTAGGAAGTTATGGTGGACTCGAATGGCAATGGTTTGGCTCAAGGTTTGGATGTATGAGAAGCATTCCCTCTCGATACAGGTCTTTGGCTAGCAAGGTTATGTAGCAAGCATAAGAGTTGAGGGATACAAACAATTATACAAGTGATAAGAATAATCATGCAATCTTCCTTAGAAGCACAAATAGTTTAACTTAAGAATACTAAGCTTATGAGCTACAAAGAAAGAAAGATCATGGAATAATATATTTGCATGCACTCCCTCTCTCTACTTAAGTCTCAAAGTATTGTCTACTACTGACCAATGCTAAGTTTGCCAAAACCAAAAAGATTAACTTGGTGCTCTAAAAAGTGATCCCTATACTAACAACAAGGTTATCAATATGAAAGAGAATTGCAAGCTAAAATAAAGTATGCAGAAAGTAAATGATAAAACTTCTCATTAATATTTCATAACGGCAACTCACACCAAGGGATACATAGATAACCAACTAAAAGAGAGATACTTCCACATTGCAAACCATCATATAAGATAACTTCCCTACTCACGATATGACTTTATGGAAAAGTAAAAGGTAAAGATAATGATGTGATACCGCGGCACTCCCCCAAGCTTGGAACAAACCAAGGGGATGCCAATACTTGATGAATTACTCCTTCGGTGGTGGTGGTGAATTGTCCTCATCATCAGACTTCCAGGGAAGGGGTTTCCCATCAACAAAGGACGACTTGGTTTCGATTATCCTGAAACTAGCAGCAGCGCTTATGTTTTTAAACCGAGTTTCATACTCACAGTTTTGATTCTGGACGTCATAGAGTTGCGCCTGCAGTTTGTTGGTGGTGTTGATGAGGTGAAATATGTCTTCCCAGAGTTGTGCAGTCTCCTTCTTATGTTCAGCGACCAGCGCGGACACCATTGAGTGGAAGACTCCCACTTCACGTTCCGCCAGCTTTTTGTATGTGAAGACCTCTTGCTCCAGCTTCTCCATCCTGGCTTCCAGGCTCCCTTCTCCTTTGGGTCCTCGCACGTCTTCCGTCCGCAGCTTTCCATCAACCATCTGCGACTCCTTGGGATGCATCTTCAGCTCATCCATGTATGGGGTGACGACGTTCACAAAGAAACTGTCCTTTGGAGGCTTCGATGAAGACATGGCAGCTCTAGATCTGAAAACAATATCTGGACAGAAACAGCTCGAAACGAAACACGATGAAAAGGCGAGATACGAACCTCGGGGGTTCGGGTGAGTTATATAGCAAAAAGTTTTACAACATAAGGAAGGTACAGGAGGAAACCTGATCGGAGACGAGCTCCGGGGTGCTCAAACCACCAGGCGGCGCGGCTGGGGGGCCCACCGCGCCGACCTATGGTTTGGGCACCACGGGTGCCGTCTCCCATCCGGTTCGGTCTCTTATTTTTCCATATTTAATAAAAACGACGAAAATATCTTCTAGAAAGTTATTCGCGAAACTTTTCTTACCGAAACTGTTACCTATTCGAATCGAATTCTGCAGTCCCAGAAAAATGTTCTTCAATGAAAGTTTCCGGAGTCACCACTTTAATTGTATCAACCTCTTCATTAATAGAATCTCCAGAAATATAATGCTTGAGTCTTTGACCATTTACCACTTGTGTAGAGTTATCTTTCAATGAAGCAATTTTTATTGCACCTGAACGATACACCTCCACAATAACAAATGGTCCTTCCCATTTTGAGAGTAACTTTCCTGCAAAAAATCTGAGACGAGACCTATACAATAGAACTTTCTCACCAACATTAAATTCTCTTTTAAGAATTCTCCTATCATGCCATCTCTTAACTTTTTCTTTAAAGAGTCTAGCATTTTCATAAGCCTCACTTCTCCATTCATCTAAAGAACTTAAATGCAACAACCTTTTCTCACCGGCAAGTTTAAAATCTCTATTAAGTTCTCTCACTGCCCAATAAGCTTTGTGTTCTAATTCTAAAGGCAAGTGACAAGCTTTACCATAAACCATTTTATAAGGAGACATGCCCATGGGGTTCTTATAAGCAGTTCTATAAGCCCATAAAGCATCATTTAACTTACTAGCCCAATTTTTTCTAGATTTATTAACAGTCTTTTGCAAGATAGATTTAATCTCCCTATTTGACAATTCTACTTGTCCACTAGTTTGAGGATGATAGGCTGAAGCAATTCTATGATTAACACCATATTTAGCAAGAGTCTTTCTAAAACCACCATGGATAAAATGAGAACCTCCATCAGTCATAAGATATCTAGGTACACCAAACCTAGGAAAAATGACATCTTGAAGCATTTTTAAAGAGGTCTCACCATCAGCACTTTTAGTAGGTATAGCTTCTACCCATTTAGTGACATAATCAACAGCAACAAGTATATGAGTATTACCTTGTGAAGAAGGAAAAGGACCCATGAAGTCGAATCCCCAACAATCAAATGGTTCAATAACAAGAGAATAACTCATAGGCATTTCATTGCGTCTAGAGATATTACCAACCCTTTGACATTCATCACAAGATAAAATAAACTTTCTTGCATCCTTAAAGAGGGTAGGCCAATAAAAACCTGATTGTAGAACTTTCTGCGCAGTTCTATCTCCAGCGTGATGCCCTCCATAAGCACTTCCATGGCATTTCCTCAGTATTTCCTGTTGTTCATATTCAGGAACACATCTTCGCATAATACCATCGACTCCTTCTTTATATAAGTGTGGGTCATCCCAAAAGTAATGCCGCAAGTCATAAAAGAATTTCCTTCTTTGCTGAGCTGAAAAGGTTGGAGGCAAGTACTTGGAAACAATAAAGTTAGCATAATCAGCATACCAAGGACTATCTCGCGAACTTACACTTATTGCAGCCAATTGTTCATTTGGAAAGCTATCATTAACAGGAATAGGATCATAAGGAATGCTTTCCAATCTAGACAAATTATCAGCAACAGGATTTTCAGCACCTTTTCTATCTATGATATGCAAATCAAATTCTTGCAAAAGAAGTACCCATCTAATAAGCCTTGGCTTAGCATCTTTCTTTTCCATAAGGTATCTAATTGCAGCATGATCAGTATGAATAGTGACTTTCGAATCAACTATGTAGGGTCGAAATTTGTCACAAGCAAAAACTACAGCTAGAAATTCTTTTTCAGTAGTGGCATAATTCTTTTGAGCAGAATCAAGAGTTTTACTAGCATAATGAATAACATTTAACTTTTTATCTACTCGCTGCCCAAGAACAGCGCCTACAGCATAATCACTAGCATCACACATAATTTCAAAAGGTAAATTCCAATCAGGTGGTTCAACTACAGGAGCGGTGATTAAAGCCTTTTTCAAAGTTTCAAAAGCTTCCTTACAATCATCATCAAAAACAAAGGTACATCTTTTTGAAGAAGATTAGTAAGAGGCTTGGAAATTTTAGAGAAATCTTTAATAAACCTCCTATAAAAACCAGCATGACCAAGAATACTACGAATACCTTTAACATCTTTGGGACAAGGCATCTTTTCAATTGCCTCCACTTTAGCTCGATCAACTTCAATACCTCTTTCAGAAATTTTATGTCCAAGAACAATTCCTTCATTAACCATAAAGTGGCATTTCTCCCAATTAAGAACAAGGCTAGTTTCTTCACATCTCTGCAAAACTTTGTCAAGGTTGTGCAAACAATTATCAAAGGAAGTTCCATAGACGGAGAAATCGTCCATGAAGACTTCCACAATTTCCTCACAAAAGCCATGAAAAATAGCAGACATGCATCTTTGAAAAGTAGCAGGAGCATTACATAAACCAAAAGGCATACGTCTATAAGCATAAGTTCCATAAGGACAAGTAAAAGTAGTTTTCTCTTGATCTTGCGCTCTCACAGCAATTTGAGAAAACCCAGAATACCCATCAAGGAAACAAAAGTGAGTTTTCTTGACAACCTCTCAAGCATTTGATCAATAAAAGGCAAAGGATAATGATCTTTCTTAGTTACTTTGTTAACCTTTCTAAAATCAATGCACATCCTATAACCAACTACTACTCTTTGAGGAATTAGTTCATCATTTTCATTAGGAACAACGGTAATTCCTCCTTTCTTAGGAACACAATGCACAGGACTTACCCATCTACTATCAGCAATAGGATAAATAATACCAGCTTCAAGAAGTTTTAATACCTCATTTCTTACCACTTCTTTCATCTTGGGTATTAAACGACGCTGATGCTCAACAACAGGCTTTGCATCAGGTTCCATGTTGATGGCGTGCTGACATATAGTAGGAGAAATTCCCTTCAGGTCATCAAGAGTATATCCCATAGCTCCGCGGTGTTTCCTCAACACTCCCAATAACCTTTCCTCCTCTGTACCTGAAAGTTTAGAGCTGATAATAACAGGATATATTTTCTTATCATCAATATAAGCATATTTAAGATTATCAGGCAGAGGTTTCAAATCAAAAACAGGATCCTCCTTGGGTGGCATTGTGGTACCCAAATCTTCCACAGGTAAATTGTGTTTGAGCATAGGTTGACGAAGGAATACTTCATCAAGCTCATTCCTTTCTTCCCTGAAGTTCTCACTTTCATGATTCTCCATATGTTGCTGCAAAGCATTGTTAGGAGCAAGAACAATAGATGCAAGTTGAGCAATTTCAAAATCCTCACTAGGCAATTCAGTTTCATAAGGTGCTTTAGCAAATTTAGAGAAATTGAATTCATAAGATTCACCAGCAAATTTAGTAAAGATTTTCTCTTTCTTACAGTCTATAACAGCACCACAAGTATTCAGAAAAGGTCTACCAAAAATAATAGGACAACTATCATTGGCAGCCGACCCAAGTACAAGAAAATCAGCAGGGTATTTAGTCTTACCACAAAGGACTTCGACATCTCTAATGATACCAATTGGAGAGATAGTTTCCCTATTAGCAAGCTGAATAACCACATCAATCTCTTCAAGTTTACAAGGAGCAATTTCGTGCATAATTTCCCTGTAAAGCTCATAAGGAATAGCACTAGAACTTGCACCAATATCACATAAACCATAATAGCAATGATCACCTATCCTAACAGAAAGCACAGGAACACTAGACTTCCTAGAACTTTTAGGATGTGAGACAATATTAGAAGCATCCTCACAAAAGATAATGTGTCTATCTTCTAAATTTTCAGTGACAAGATCTTTAACCAATGCTACAACAGGTTCAACAGTTATTTGCTCATCAGGTTTGGTAGTTTTCTTATTACTTTTACTAACAACACCAGTTATGATAGTATGTTCCTTAATCTTATTAGGAAAAGGAACTTTTTCAATATAAGGTTCTGGAATAATGCGATCAGCAACATTAACCTCAACACCTTTAGATATATGAGAAACAGATTCATCTTTATATGGTTCATGATAATTTTTAAAACCCTCCTTCGGCAAACCGAAATAGGAAGCAAAGGCTTTATAAAAGTTTGCAACAATTTGAGAGTCAAGACCATAAGTAGTGCTAATTTTGCGATAATCATCAGTATCCATAAAATTTTTAACACACTCAAAGTCATAGTTATACCTGACTCCCTACCTTTGTCATTCTCCCATCCTTCAGTGTTCTCCTGAATCCGATCAAGAAGGTCCCACTTAAACTCTTCTTTATTACGAGTGAACGATCCAGCACAAGTGGTATCCAATAGAGTTTTATCTTGAAAGGAGAGTCTTGCATAAAAGTTATCAATAACAATATTACCAGGAAGCTCATGAATGGGACATTTGAGCATTAATGCCTTCAATCTCCCCCACGCTTGAGCGATACTCTCTCCATCATAGGGCCAGAAGTTATATATGAGGTTCCGATCCTTATGAATCTCACTTGGAGGATAGAATTTGGAGTAAAAGAGAGGTACAATTTCCTCCCATCCAAGAGAATACCCATTCTTCAGCAGTTTATACCAATGTGCAGCTTTACCAGACAGTGATAGAGAGAATAATTTCTTCTTAACTTCTCCCATCGAGATACCTGCACACTTAAATAACTCGCACAATTCATGCAGAAATAACAAATGATCTCCAGGATGGACAGTTCCATCTCCTGCATAGCGGTTATTTGTGACACGTTCAACAATTTTCATAGGAATTTTGAACGGTATTACCTGCTCATCTGGCGCCTCCTCTACTACCTTAGCAGTGGTAGTTGTTTTCCCAAATAGGAATTCAAGAGAAGACCCCTCCATAATGAGATATAGCAGCAGGCAAAAATAAAAACAGCACGTACAATAAATGTTTCCCTTACCAATTCCACTTACCAATAGCGCTACACTCCCCGGCAACGGCGCCAGAAAATAGTCTTGATGACCCACAAGTATAGGGGGTGTATCGTAGTACTTTCGATAAATAAGAGTGTCGAACCCAACGAGGAGCAGAAGGTGTTGACAAGCGGTTTTGATGAAGGATTCACTGTAAATGCTCACAGACAAGTTTTTAGGAGTTTTTGATATGACAGATAAATAAAGTACAAGTAAATAAAATGCAGTAATAATAGTTGCAGCGAGTGGCCCAATCCTTTCTACAGCAAAGGACAAGCCGGTTGTTGTACTTATAATGACCAAACGTTCTTGAGGACACACGGGAATATTGTCAAGTGCTTTCGCTTCATATAGTTGATTAATCTTCATTGTTTTGATAAGTGTTGTGTGGGTGAACCTATGCTAATGCACCGCCCTTCCTAGGACTAATACATACTTGTGATTATACCCCTTGCAAGCATCCGCAAATACAAGAAAGTAATTAAGATAAACTAACCACAGCCTTAAACTTTGAGATCCTGCTATCCCTCATGCATCGATATACCAACGGGTGTTCAGGTTTCTGTCACTCCGGCAACCCCACAATTGGCAAACGAATACACAATGCATTCCCCTAGGCCCATAAAGGTGAAGTATCATGTAGTCGACGTTCACATGACACCACTAGAAGAATAACACCACAACTTAAGCATCAAACCATTAAATATTACTCAACATAGTTCACTACTAACATCAAGACTTCTCCCATGTCCTCAAGAACTAAACGAACTACTCACAAGACATCATACGGAACATGATCAGAGGTGATATGATGATGAATAACAATCTGAACATAAACCTTAGTCCAATGGTTTCACCCAATAGCATCAATAACAAGAGTAATCAACACCGGGAGAGTTTCCCCTATGAAATAGACAAGATTCAGCCCTAGATGTTACAGCGGAGACGGGGTGCAGCGGCGGTGATGATGGTGTTGGCGGTGGAGATGATGATGATGATGATCCCGATGAAGTCCAGCTCGATGACGGTGATGATGGCGACGATTTCCCCCTCCGGGAGGGAATTTCCCCCGGCAGATTTCTTCCTGCAGGGGAGCTTTTCGCTCTCTGGTGTTTTCCGCCTCGTGGAGGCGGCGGAATATTTCGATGGCCCTCCTCCTGTGTTAGGGTTCCGAGGGGGTCAAGTACACGAAGGGGGAACGGCTGAGGTGGGCCAGGGCTAGGGCTGGACCTGAAGCTCGAGGCTCGAGGCTCGGCTCGGGCTCGACAAGGCTCGGCTCGGGCTCGGCTCGGCTCGAAGGTGGTGCAAGCCAAGCCTAAACCTGCTGGGCAAGGCTCGAGGCTCGACGAGCCGGCTCGGTGAAGCTCGCAAGCCGGCTCGAAGGCTTGATGAAATTTAAAAAATTGACATGACTTTTGCCAAAAATGTAACAAGTCAGGAAGCCAGTGATAGTGAATCAAGTGCAGTTCGTGTACACGAAGATGAAGAATCTCATGCCAGTTTTTTTTTTTTTGATACAACCAGATTCTATTAGATAAACATCAGAAACAACCGGAAGGAGGACAGCTATCCACTTTTACAGAAAAGCCCCTGAAAAAGAGAAAAAATACAACACAGCTCTGGAGCTTTCCTAATCCAATCCGCAGCTACAGTTGTCTTCGCCGCCGCGCCGGAGAACCGGAGGAAGACGAAGAAGCAATCCAGCCGCTGAGCCGCCTGCTCGGTACTATAGAGGACCAGCCTCGTTGAAGCGCCGCATGTGACGTCCGCCGCAAACGGCGGAACCTTGGCGACGAAGAAGCAACATCGGCGGGGGCAACGCCCCGCACCTCGCCGGCGGGTGAGCAGAGGGCAGCCGTCCAAGGCCACACCCCAGCTCGCATCAGCTCCAAGTCCAGGACAGCAGGAGAGTGGCGTGCCGACGCAGCCGATAACACCGACACCTCCCTTCCTCCAACGACCAAAGCCGAGCAGATCCCTCTGCTCTTCCCCTTCCCCTCTGCTACCACCTCGGCAGCGAGACAAGAAAGAAGATGAGCAGTACTCTCCACCTCCGCCTTGATCCAAAATCGAGCTTATTGGCCAAAAACCAAGCTTATTATTGACGAAGCCCACACCAGATCCGCTACCCTGGCATGTCCTCCACCATGGAGGTGAACAAGGGGAACTCACCGGCGTCCCTGAACCGCCGCTCGCAGACGGCCCGAAGCAGCTTCTGATAAACGGCAAAACGCCGAGAGAAAAGCGACCTAAACTACTACCTATACAGCACCGGGCCCCCCTCCCACCCACCACCGGCCACCATGGCCACCGGTGATGGGAGGGAGAGGAGCCGGCGATGGGATCTGGGAAGAGTTTAGCAGTCGCAAGGGAGAGGAACGAGACGGTATCCACCAGACAACGCAATCTCATGCCAGTTCCTTAAATCAGAGGCTCATATCCTATGTTACATGGTACGGGGATACGGTACGGGGATACGGATACGGCGATACGGGAAAACAGCATTTTCTGAAAATAGACTTACGGGGATACGGCGAGTATATATATAAAAGTACGGGATACGGGTACGGGGATACGGATACGGCGATACGGGAAAACGGCATTTTCTGAAAATAGACTTACGGGGATACGGCGAGTATATATATAAAAGCAAAAAAAACAGCACCAGTAAACAGAAGAAGTTGCTGCCAACTCCTTGTATATAGTCCTTGCATTCTTTGCAACTACAGTTTAAGTAAAATAATGTGGAATATAATATGAAGTAAATATGCTAAGTTGAAGGCCGAGGCGTCAAGCTTCTGATGCTTCGTCTCCTACCCATCTCATGCTCCAATTCTGGCTAATCAAGTGCGAGATCAGCACCTTCAGATACGGCACCTTTGTGCCGTATCCCTGCAACGTAGCAATTGACTTGACATTGGACATTAGTTTGACATGTAGAGCTAGTCTAGTATAGTTTCCGGTGGTAGTCGGTGGTGATGAAGGGGTCGTTGACGGCGACGAGCTTGACATCGGGGCACTGGAGCGCAACCCTGGCCACCAGCCTGCCGATACGGCCGAACCCTGCAGCAGGAAGCAAAATTCCGTCAGAAATCAACCACAGAAGAACAGCCAGCAGCGAAGCAAACCAGATCAGATCGGGGGGCCGGACTCACCGTTGATGCCGATCTTGATGGGAGCTGCACGGAACAGGGAAACCCAACAAAAAACAAAAATCAGCAAAACCACCACCGGAAGCACAGTAATACAGCATCTAGGCAGAAATCGCGGGGTTACCCATGGGGAAAACTGGAGCTGCGACGGACGGAGGGTTCGAGAACAGATCGAGGATTGGGAGATGGGCAGGGTGGAATCGAGAGCCGGCCGACCTCGACCTCGCCGTCCTCCCACCCCCACAGGCCGACCTCGAAATCGCCGTCCTCCCACCGCAACGAGCAGCAGCATGGAGAGCTCCGTCGTCGGTGCCACGAGCTGGGCCGCCGTCGGCCGTGGAGACGAGGCGACCTCGTCGGGGAGCTGCGCCAAGAGGCCTCGCCGTCCACCCTCCTCCACCTCCATGGCCTTCCTCTCCGCGGGCCCCAGCGAGGCGGGTGGGTGCCAGACCCAGCCGCGGCGGCGGCGCGCCACGCCCCCGTGCGGTGCAGCTCCTTCTCGTTCGCGCCCCATGGAGCTGCTACCGCCGCCGGCTAGAGCTCCATCGTCCCGCCGCCATCCCTTGGCCACAGACAGAAGATGATCGATAAGGATGAGTTCCGTAGGCTGTGTTCTGGCCACGGGCTCGTCGAGCTCTCGAGCCGAGCCACGAGCCAACCGAGCCGAGCCGCGAGCCTGCCTGGATGAAAAATTTCACTGCCGAGCCGAGCCAGGCTCGGCTCGAATTTTGTCGAGCTTGACCGAGCCGAGCCACGGGCCGGCTCGGCTCGGCTCGATTCCACCCCTAGCCAGGGCCCCGAAACCACCTGGCGGCGCGGCTGGTGGGCCCGCCGCGCCAGCTGGTGAGTAGGCCCACCTTGGCCCTTCTCAGCCTCCCCTTTCGGCCTCCTCCGTCATCTGGCAAATAGGGACTTCCATATGTCTCCTTCGATTTATTGATCTTCAGAAATAGTGCATCTCGACGGTGCTTTTTCCAGCAGAATCCTGACTCCGGTGTCCAATTCTCCATTATTCATCAAACATGCAAAATAGGTAAAATAACATAAGTAACACTTCTAAATATGAAATATATCGATGAATAGCAGTAAATTATGATATAAAATAGTGATGCAAAATGGACGTATAGTGATCCACTCCGTTCCCCTCATTGTTTGAGAGTTGCTATACCCTAGATACTTGTCTTGTGCTACTATTCATGTTTGTGATTGAGTACTTGTCATTATTTGTGGGTGAAGTTATAATTTCAGATTGTGTTGTACCACTTATGCCACTGATTATGATCATGTTCGCACGTTGTGAGTAGTTCCCGTATGTTCCTGAGGGCATAGGATGAATTGCAATGATTTATATATAACATGTGTTGGTATTTTGTCAAGAGTTTATCTTTTATGTGATTCTATGATGGTGTTGTGCGAACGTCGACTGCATAACACTTCACCTATATAGGCTCATAGGAGAACACCGTAGTATAATGAATTGAGAAAGACTTGGGAGGACAAGTAAACCTGAGATTGAGTCATGAAGTTATATTATGAGGGTATTAGTATCGGGGACCTTAGAGTGTAATGCTATGGTGGGACATTATATCTTAATAACTCTTGTGCAGTCATTTACTTGGCCACATGATCCATCATAAGGGTTGTAGTCTATTTATTTAGCTATACCGAATTATGGCTCCGTCCAAAGAAGATTAAAATTTGACAAGATATTCAACGTGTTGTTTAATAAATCTCTATGCCTAGCAATATTCATGCCGCCCTCGGAAAACGTTTTTCACATATAAGTTACACATCACTTGAGCTTGTCCTCTTGTCACATAAGAGGATTGGGTCTTGTCCTCTTGTCACATAAGAGGATTGGGTTTTATCTCTTTGAGAACTTTCACTTGCTATTGTTACTTGCTGCATTGGAATTATACAACCGAAAATACCAAAAACACTTGCGTCTTTTATTGTTTTATTTATCAATCTTACTAACCAATACCTTCAGCTCCTCGTGGGTTCGACAACCTTTTCTAATTGAAAGGTACTGCAATTGATCTCCTGCACTTGGGAGTCATCACACCCCTTTCAAGATATTATTGAAATTTAACGAGCCGAAGACGAGCCGTGCTGCCGAGGCGAAGCCGAGCCGTAGCACACGCAACGACCAATGCGCGCAACGACCAATGCCCCCCTTTCAAGATATTATTGAAATTTAACGAGCCGAAGGCGAGCCGTGCTGCCGAGGCGAAGCCGAGCCATAGCACACACAACGACCAATGCGCGCAACGAGCAATGCCCCCCTTTCAAGATATTATTGAAATTTAACGAGGCGAAGACGAGCCGTGATGCCATATAAAAAATAATTCTAATTTTATTGATTCAAATCATATATTTTTATTATTTGATTTTTTCTTTATTTTTAGTTTATTTATATTTGTTATCTTATATTTGTTATTTAAAAGTTTATGTATATTCTAATTAAAAGTGCAACCTCTCTCCCATAACTTCCACTGAAAACTCCCTGCACGAAAATGACAAAGAAAAAAAGAGAAAAGTTGGTAGGTAGCAAAAGTTCAAAATAACATGTAAAGGGAAAAAGGGAAAAACGAGTCCGCACTGGTTAACGGGTCCGCAGCGTGGAAATCGGACCCGCTAAGCCGAAAAACGGTTCGCGTCCGTTTCTCTCCGCGCGACACTGGTCGCATGGGAGAGCTCGCGCGCTGATGCTTTTTCCCTTTCCCTTTGCGCAGGCCACCCTTTTTAGTCGCACCCCTCACCATTTCATGTCTTGTCGTCTTTGCCCAACCAGGGCCGGTCCTGAGATTTCGGGGCCCGGGGCGAAACTAAAACTTGGGGCCCTTAATGTAGCATCATCATACAAATAATGAATATTTGTGTAAAAAATATTTTTCACTAAAACTTGAATGCATCTAAAACAGTGCACATATCAAATAAATTATAAAAATTACCTTAAAATTTTCTTCTAGCAATTCTCGATGCAAATTCACTTATGATGGGCTCGATGTCAATGTCATCCAATAATTTCTTCTCGATGCATAATGTTGCCAACCCGTTTAACCTCTCTTGAGTAATTGTAGACCGCAAGTAGTTCTTCAATAACTTCTACTTTGAAAAGCTTCTTTCAGCCGAGGCGACAGTCACAGGCACAGTAAATAAGATGCGATAAGCAATGGAGATATTGGGATAACAATCAACTTCTCTCATATCAAAGCACTAGTATTACCCCTGCAAAATTTAAGAATATCTCCTCTTTGATTGTACCAAATCATCCACATGTTTTGCTCTTTTCCTTGATTTATACTTTCTTGATGACATGATCGCACACAATGTTGCAAATAAAGTTAAATTAGGTATCACGTCGTCACACATCACATACACATACATATTATAGAAAAAAGAGCGCAAAAGCCAAAAGATTTACGTGTCTAGGGTCTGGCCGAGGCGGCGACGGGGGACGACCAGGGCCGGCGAGCCGGCGACTGCTAGGGATGAGATCGATCGCCTAGTTCTATTTGCTGCTCGCCAGATCCGCCGCGATCGTCCCAGTCCGCGTTATGTGATTAGTTGCGAGAGCCGAGGAGGAATCAGTGAATCACATGCGTCAGGCGAGGAGACAGGAGCCGAGGAGACGAACAAAATAGAGCGAGTCGCGATCGTGCGTGTGCGTGCGAACAAGGAAGCCACCTGGGCGTGCGAATAGTTACTTTCCATGGGCCACATTCCTAATTCGTATGGCCCATTTCGTTTTTTTCCCGTTATAAATACATGTTTACTTATCTATACAACTTGGTACATATACTACAACGTACCTGGGACGGGGCCCCTGTATTTTGGGGGCCGGGCGGCCGCCCACCCTGCACCCTCCAGGGCGGCCCTGTGCCCAACAGCACGGACAGAGTCAGTCCACACCACGGAAACAGAGCGTCCGATCGACCCCGGCGGCAGCAGTTCAACGCCGTCGTCTGTCGCCAGCAAACGTGCACCGGTGCGCCGCCGTTCTATGCGCAAAGCACGTGTTCTTGTCGATCGGCGCCGCGTCGTTCATGGAGTTGCCGGCCGGTTGCTCGTTGTGTATGCATGCACGACCGTACAGGACACAGGAACAGCTCTGTCTGGTGCCAAGGAAAACCGGAAGCAAAACGCGAGAATGTCCACGAAACAACCCAGCGACTGTTCTTGGCGGTGTGCATCCATATGGTTGTAGGCAGCGGAAAATCGACCAACGACTGTGTGCATGAGAAATGGACCTAGTGCCTGCCTTCAGCGCTAAGCTCCCTGTCCTAGCCAGCTTAGCGACGATGAGAGCTGGTAGTAGTTAGGCATTAGCTTGACCAATTCGATCCTTCTCCCAAGAATCCCAACCACCAAGCCGCCGTCGAAGATCAGATTCCTTCAGGTTGGCCCCACGATCTGCCCATTCCAAGTATCTAACCAAGGTTTATCCTTACTTATCTGCTCCGTTCCATGAATCGGACCACTCTTCCTACTTAAAACAGAACATCAGAGCGACCGCGGACACGTGTACTTCTCCTAGCTGAGCGTCACCACACACGTCAGAGAGCCCTGCTCTAAGCTGACTCCTTCTAGACGTGGCCTAATAATCCCCGGCACATGGTTGCCTCATTGTTTACCAGAACATCCCAAACGAATCTGGCAGATTTTGTGGTTCCAGAAGGTCGATCGAGGGCATCCATTTGTTCGTTTTGGAAAGGTAATTACAAGATCAGTGAGAGTGGACCGTTTAATTGGCAAGCTTTAGTTACGTGTGCTAACCAACATAAAAACAAATATTCTGTACTATTCGGAAACATGTTAGGGCGGTTTGGTAGCTGCGGCCAGCCGGGTCAGGCCCGCTGGCTGCAGAACAGGCTGCCTGTTTGATTACCGTTTCCCTAGAGTCTGGCCAGCGCGCTGATTAAATCATCCTCGGGTCAGGCCCGATTAGAAACGGCCGAATCGGCCGTTTCCAGAGAGCCTGGCCCGTTGTTTTCCTCCCTCGTTCTCCTCGTTCAACAGTACCTTGACTCTGCTTCCCCTCGCTCTCTTTATTCTCACTTCATCTTCTTCTTCCACTCGTTCATTACACTGCTCGATTCAAGAAAAGCTACACCAAAATGATGTGCTTGTTCCATTTCGGCAATCAGCTTAGACTTTCGTTAACATGAGGCCCTAATTTCATGGTCTTGTGTGAAGCTTTTTTGAACGAATTTGAATATCTTGTCGCACACGGTCTACGTTTGCGATTTCTTTCGACAGGTAGCTTCACCTCGTCATTCTGTACAGCTTTCGTGTTGTAAGTTTTGCGTTTCGATGCTTGTAGCTGGATAGATCGGGATGCGTATTTATACTGTTCTTGGTGTACGCGTCTTCTTCAATCTCCGCTCTTTCTGCCGAGCTCCGCCGCAATGTCGTCTCCTTGTCACCGTCGTACGTCCAGCGCCGCCGCAACAAGCCGTCGTCATGGTCGCCGCTGCTCGCGCCGTCGGCATGCTCGCCACTGCTCACGCAGTCAGCATGCTCGCTTTCTGCTGCTATTTCATGGTGAGAGAGGTAAGTACACCTAAGTGGAAAAGGGGTGAGGCTTACCATAGCTGTAAACACAAGCATCTTATTTAATTGTCTTGCATGAACTGATGTCACGTTTTTTGCTGCAGCCTACCAAACTAACCACCAACACAGCTCAACCTTCGTATTTTGCTTAGCAGTGCCCTCTAGAGCCTGCCCAAGGTAAGCCATAAATGGCTGCAGCCTACCAAACATGCCCTTAGTTCCCGGGTGCCAAGTAGTTTTTACAGTGTAATAGATCAGACCCTCGTGGTGTGAGAAAATGACTTATATGCTTTGAGTGTGTCACCACTAAGACACTCGGCAAAAGAAACCTGAAGAATAAGTTGACACGTGTCACTTGCCGCTGGCGGCGGACCGGAATTAAACGGCCCTGTCCACATTTGCCGAGTGTCTGTATTTTTTTCCTTATTTGTACACCGCCGCTTATTTCTCATACACAACCATTTTTTTTAAAAAAATCGCCTTTCCTTTACTGCCATTTTGTCCCATCCTCTCTATGTGCTACCTTTTCTTGCCCTCTCTTCCTCCCTCGCCAATATATTTCACCCTCCTTCTCTCCCCCTACCTTTCCCGATGTCTCTTTGCCTCTATCTTTTCTATACTCTTTATTTAACTATTTCTCTATCCACAATTTTTTCTTTGCCATTTTACCTAGCCCTTTGTTCACGCCATCTTCATCAGTCTCTTTATAAGCCCTTTTTAGATCGATGTTTTTTCGTCTTGAGAGGTGCAACACAATGTAGGCCATCATGGTAAAATACAAGGCATTGTTGAAACTCTTTGGAAGATGCCGATTTCTATTGAATGACATCCCTGTGGGAGTTTCTCACGGTACACAATATTTCATCCTGATGTCTATATTATGTTGAATCGGTGTAGGTTATGTTTCTGAAATACACTAGTACATGAGGAGTCACCGTGAGATGCCATGCTTCTTATTTGTAGGAGAGAACAAAAAAGATATGCTGCAACTTTCGTCTGCCCTCTCTCTTTTCCACTCTCTTTCCTACCATTTTGTCACATGGATTCACATTTTTGTGTGAACTGTTAGAGTACTTTGTGGCTTTCCCAGTGCCACACGCGGGCTAGTTTAGTACTGCACACTTGGGCGTTTGACTCGTCTATTGGTGCATTTCCTCCAACAACTAGTCTAAACGAAATAAATGTGAAAGGAATTCGTTAAACTTGTTGCATGTGCGGTTTCTATATTAGTGATTTATTAGTGTACTTTATGGTATATGAAAAACACTTGGGTTGCCTTAACCTGGCAATCTCAAGCTAACATCTTTCTATGGGTTTAAGAGTGGCATGTTGGTAGGGTTATTATGCCTCTTTTTTAATTGCCCTATTTCTTTCGGGGCAAGCCTCCTGGTGGTTAATCGATGAGTTTCTACCACTTTCAGATAGAGGAAGCGAGACCATTTATCTTTGGATTTTCATTCTGGTTTCAAGAAATAGATAAATAAATACAGAGTGGGAAATCAGAAGAAACTCACACCAAATAACCTCTCATCCCCGCAAATCACACCCACATATAATTGTGGTGTCATTAGGGGAAAACATATTTGACACCTGAAAAAAGTCACCGGTTTTACGGACTAGAGAGAGGACCATCATCTTCTGCCAATGACATGCAGTGCAGTGACAGAGCTTAGTAGTTAAGGGGGCCACCGCCCATCCCCCAGATTTGGAACAATCCCGAACAAGATTTTGGGAGAGGGCTTAAATGAGATAAAGATAGTACTACTCCCCCCCCCCCCCCCCCCCCCCCCCCCCCCCC